>NQII01006878.1:0-32389 GCA_002778355.1 Clitarchus hookeri | reverse complement strand
TCTCTCGTTAGAATATATGAAAATTATGTTCCTGCAAATCAAATGTTTCTCTTGCTGTCAAACTAGTTTAATGCTTTCTCTTCCATGTCCAAGATTTTCACTTTTTTCCTGTGGATGCGCAAGACAGATTTGAATGGTGACCTTTCTTCACTCTAGATGTCAGACATGTCTCTACACGACAGACAATATTAAATGACCTTTCTACTATGCATTTTGTCAGTGGTTTGGAGAGGAAGTATATCACATATCTTTACTTCTGGAAAAAAGTTATTTTCTGTGAATAAAGAAGTCAAAACATTGGCAAAATTCGAAGATATATTATAACACTTTCCATGAAAAATGCCTTAACTACTTTTTGAATTACAGCAGAATGCAAAATATTTCCTTTAAGAGGCATTTCATTGCTGCTTGGAAATCTGTTTTTCACAAATGTAATGGAGTCAGAGATGATGTAGTTCACTACCATCCCAGATGGATGGTGGTGCAAATTTGTTTAAAGCTGGGTCCATGGTATTGTAGTTATCCTTGGTGGTGGACTAATAATCAAAGAAGTGTTTAAGGCAGAGATTGTGTACAACACTCAGAACTCCCTGCGAGTGTATATTTTCAATATAGATAGAGAGTTTGTACTTTTTTGTTAAACATAAATTTTTAAAATTCCTTGCAAACAGACTATACATGTTATGGATACATCTCTGCTGTAGGAAACTTCTAAAAAATTTGTGAAGAATACATTTTGTTTGAAATGTCTATCTTTAAAAATTAACACACTGAGATTGAATTTCCTTAACACGGGATTTCCTATTTAAATTACCCAGCAGCCAGCTGGTAGGCAGTACCCTTAAGAGTATGAGAAAAGTGGCCACAATCGTCGAAACTGTAAGAAGCTATCCGGAAACAACTTTAAAGGTGAAAATCCCGAGGGTTACCTACTACAAGAGATTCCAAGGAAACAGCATCTGTGGACTGCACCATCCAGGGTGACAGTATGGAAATTTCCCCAGAGCAGATGAAATTTCCCAGCTGGTGGTTCTCAGAAATTTTATATCATGGTGTAGGAAATGGTGAATCAAAAAACTATTATGTCGACATAGAAAATCAAGGTAAACATTTTGTATATACAGTGAAATCCCGATATTTCGCATCCCGATTATTTGTATATCCCGCTAATTCGTAAAAATTTGCCGGTCCCTTGAGAAAATCCCTTTAATTCGTAAAAAAAACAATGCATTCCGGTCCCCTCGATAATACGTATTTATTTTGGTGCTCGAGCTCAATTAAAACGTCTTATAATTCTTATTTACAACTTAAAAATCTCATTAACTCGTAATGTTTTTAACCGTAGACTGTACACCAGCTCTAGATTTATGCTATTCGGGCAGGGTAAAAAAAACCGGAAGAGTACTGAAGGACGTAGGAGGGTTTGAAGGGCAGGTAATGACGCAGGGTAGGCTGTGAGGCGATGTGTCTGTAATTCTCAGAACTAAGAGGCGCCTTGCTGTCCGTTCAACGGTTATGAGAGGGTAGGAAGGAGCAGAGCGAGTGAAAAGTTAGTCAGTTCGGTCTTAGCCATGCCTCCGAAAAGAGCTAATAAGTGTCTTTCCATTAGAGAAAAAAAAGAAATCATTACCGCCGTGGCCGGTGGTGATAAAAAAATTGACGTGTCCAGACGTGATAACGTTCCTCCTTCCACAATTACATCAATTCTGAAGAACAAGGACAAGATCGCCTCCCAGACATTGGACAGCAAAGTAAAGTGCTTTAAGACTGGTGAGTATCCACAACTAGAAGAGAATTTTAAAAAGTGGTTTGCGCAAGCACGGAATTCGAATGTACAAGTTGGAGGAAACATTTTAAAAGAAAAAGGAAAGGTTTTCGTAAAAAAAATGGGAGTTAAAGACTTTCGTGAGAGTGATGGTTGGTATGATAGGTTTTAAAAAAAGGACAGCATAAAATTTTAGAAGCTTAGTGGGGAAAGTGCGAGTGTATTGGCCGATGTTTTTTCTGAGTGGAAATACGAATTGGGAGAAATAATCGATTCTTATGAGCCCAACAACATTTTTAATGCAGATGAAATGGGGGTTATTTTATAAGTGTCTCCCCGACCGATCAATGTGTTTTAAGGAAGAAAAGTGTCATGGCGGAAAAAATAGTAAAGAACATGTAACCATATTGTTAGCCACCAACATGGATGGATCTGAGAAATTGAGACCGCTCATGATAGGCAAATCAGCCAAACCAAGATGTTATAAAAACATAAAAACTTTTCCGATGACCTATCGTGCAAACAAAAAGCGTGGATGACGGGCGAATTATTCAAGGAATGGATACGATCAGTGAATGCTGATATGGAGAAAAGGCAGCGAAAAATTCTGCTTTTCATGCATAATTGTACGACCCACAACAATACCCACCGCTCAGTCATGTTAATGTTGTGTTTTTGTCTGCCAACGCTACTTCTAAGCTGCAACCTCTAGACCAGGGCATAATTAAAATGTTCAAAACCTTTTACCGCAAGGAAGTAGTGATGCAACTCCTTGACAGCATCGAGGATGGGGAGGATCATAAAATCACCTATTTTCAGCCATGAACATTGCTCACAAGGCGTGGCAAAGTGTTAGCTAAAGCACAATAAAAAACGGTTTTCGTGCTGTGGATTCACGAAGGTGGAACTTTCATCAGCAGTTACTGAACAAGACTTAGAATTCCCTGTGAATTTGGAATCGTCTTCCTCAAAATGAAGAAAATTCTATAATGTTTGAAGATTTCGTCCATTTTGTCGATGGTCTAGCGGTAGCGAGGATTCTAACTGATGACGAAATTTTGGCTCCATCACAGGACATTGATAGTGAAGGTGATGACTAGATGATGTGCTGACAATTACACCTAAAGTGGCTAAACAATACATCAACAACGTGCGCCATTTCATAGCGAAATCAGACGTTAACAATGAAGTATTTTCTGCTTTGAACATGCTTGACAAAGCCATTGACAATACCCGTCTGCAAGGCTTTCACCATAAGAAAATTACAAATTTTTTTAAAAGAATATTTTTAATGTATTTTTTATTGATGTAATTATTGATTTATATATTCAGTACATATGTGTACATAATATGTAGCCATGCGTTTATCATTACATATTAATGCAAATTTGCATTAATCTCGTTATTATGTATTTTTTCTTTTTTTGCTCCCGATTATTGGTAATCCCGCTAATTTGAATATCTCTATAATTCATATTTAACATTCAGTCCCTTGACAATACGAATTATCGGGATTCTACTGTAGTAACAGTAGACCAATTTGTTTCACAAGTTAATTAAAGCAGACGGTGATAGTGTTAAGACAAAATGCTGCGAATTTCTGTGTTGAATCAGAGTGTACTAGCCGTACAGTGGTCAGAATGATAGGAATGCATTTTCTGAATTTGTAGAATAAAATAGTCTGTAAAGATAGCAGTGGCTAAACACAATCAGGGGCGGATCTGGGCACCTGGCCCAACCCCTCCCCCCTCAACCTTGTTGTATTCATAAATGCGTAACATTTCAATTAACTAGGTAAATTGGTTTTACAGCTGATAGAATCATCACATTTAAGTTATTTTCAATTAATGTCAGCATGGTAAATGCAGAATTATGAGGTTTAGTAGGTATTTATGATGTCAGCGGTGTCAAGGGGTAGTTGCGCAGGTATGAGCCCTCCTCTACCCCATGCACATCCCTCCCGCTAAGCTTCTTCCCCTCAAGCTGCATGGGCACTGGTTTTTGTAGCAAGTGCAAGTTAGGTGTTACACATAATTGAAGACGGATGCTGTTGTTGACTAAGCGCTAATGTTTGTGTATAGTGTAAAGAAGGCGTATATTGGTAAGCTAAACCAAGTTATTCATTTTATTTATGACTTTACATCTCATTGAGACCAAGGCGATCAGAGATGGAGACATAAAACAGTACAACTATTGGGTGGAATTAGGGAAGGACTCAGTAATGGGGGATGAAGTTTTTTCTGGAAAACGGATAACAAAAACATGAGATTCGGACCTTGGGTCCTGAATACAAGTCCAGTATTTGACTCCTGTGCCGCTTCATTAGGCGCTAAAACAAGTTGTTAGTAACAGTTATTCAACATTTTAGTATTTAGTGTATATGCAACAATGAGTTGAGTTAAATATTATAAAGAATAGTTCAACTGCTAATATAATCTTCTCTAGTCAAAAAAATATATTTGTACATTTCTATAACTCACAGATATTGGACAACCAAGACTGCTTCACTTGTATTACTTCCTTTGACATCTCACATGCTTCGTTACTTTAAAATCCTGTTTACACCTCAATTTAAATTGTGTAAATAATTTTTTTACATAATCTTAATGCAGACTGTGTACATTTTTATAGTTTATTTATTTACATACAAATTGAGAAAGCATTCTACAAAGCATGTTCCATAGTATTTGAGAACATCTTGAGCAAGTTGGTTTGTTTCAGATCAGCTTTGTAGCATTGTTAACTAGTGAATACTTTTGAGTCAAAAAAATTTCTATGTCCTTTGTCCACAGTAATTAATTTATAAAACTTAAAAACTGTTACATCTTAAACTATGATTAACTCGTTGCATTTCAGTTTGTGTACTTCGCGAAAATTTGCACAGTCCACTTGTAACTGTTAAGCACCATATAATGTATTTTTGCACTTGGAATTGAACAATGCTTTAAGCCGGGAAACTGACCTGGTGTAACTGTCGCTGAGAGTGACTGATATTTTCTACTCTACATGCACCTCTGCGCAACAGCAGGTGTGTCCGTAGTCCCCAATGCAATATTTGCAGTTGTTTAGCAGTTCTTTCTCTAAGCCTGTGTTCTTCCTCCGAGATGGGGTGGGGGGTAAAGGTGATAAAGTGGGCAGGTAACCACTTTCTTTTTCCCTCTTCTGTCTAGCTTGTGACTTAGAACGTTCGTACATTGTCAGTTCCCAGGTTAGTATCGCCTTGTTTCTGCTGACAAATTTTGTATTGAGCTGAAGAAGTAGCCATTCTGTCACTCGTGGCAGAATCGTGACAATGCAGAACTGTGCAGAAATATAAAGGGGCATATCCGAAACACGTTTGGTTTCCTTAATCGAGAAAAACCAAGATGTAGGGAATGCAGAGAATGTTTATCCATTAAGTGATTCCACTTGAAAATAAACTGCATTGTCAGGATAATGTATATCATAAATTTGGACACTGTTTCATTATTAGTATTAACATTAATATTAAATTCAATTTTATAAATTTAATTTGTGCCTATAACATTTTTATCCAAAGCAGTGAGCATGAGATGTGCATGAGTGCCAAATTATAATTGTATTGGAGTTTCTGTAATTTTTCTTAAAAAAACATACATTCATTTTTGCATGCTGTCAAATTGTGACTTTTTCTGTTATTAATTTAATTAAGTTAAATTAATATTTTTTGTATCATTAAATTGTTTATAAAGAACAATGTGCATAACATGTAAAAGTGTTATTAAGTTCATTGTATTTCAGCATTCAAAATCATATTTCTTTATTCTTTTGGAATCATGTGTGTGTATAATTTTACAGAACAGGTAGTGTAATATATTTGCATAGATTTTTTTGCTTATGTTTTATAATTTGATTAATTTTTCTGCATTAACATATTTTTCTATTCGTAAACAGTTCATTCAAAACAGCAAGCATTTGTGTGTGTGTATACACACTTATGTACATTTGTACACGCATGTTTATATCTACTACATATGCACGTAAAGACACCTACTTATCAGTAAGNCTTAACAAATGTCTGGATCCACCCCTTAACACAATAGTGTGAAAGAGGTGACAGGTCTAGGAAATATGAATGGTTTTATTGTAAGTAGATAGTAGAAGAATGAAAGCATTGTAAAAAATGTATTCTATATACCAAACCTAACGGAAAATTTGTTGTCTGCGAAATGTTTAGAATTGGCTAACATTAAGGTTATTTTTCAAAGTGGAAAGGTAGAGTTGTATCAACAAAGGCACAAAATTGGAGAGGGTGTTAGAAATAATTTGTATTGGCTAGAAATTCATGTAAATCCAGCTGAAAGTTATGAGACTGAAGTACAGAATGAAGAAAGTAATTGATGGCATAGAAGTTTAGATCACTTATGCTATTCTAAAATGAAAATAATAAATTAGTTGAAATATGGTTGAAGGTATTGGCAAGAAATTAAAATTGAACCAAGTTGAATTCTGTGATGAATGTGTGAACAATAAATTAACAAGGTTCCCATTTGGAAACTGAAATAAGAGTAATAGGTTGTTAGGCATAATTCATTCTGATGTTTGTGGTCCAATAACACCTACTACAAATGAGGGACAACAAATATTTTGTCATGTTCACTCGTGATTTATCAANACGTTCATTCATGATTTATCAAATTTTACAGTGGGGTGTCTGACAGAGGTAAAAAATGAATAAGTATAGTGTTTTCAGGAGCATGACAGGCAAAATGTTTGGGCAGTATGCGTCAAACCAAAGATGTGATAATGGGGGAGAGTAAGTTGCACAGAAATTTATTGATTTTTGTAGGAAAAAAGGAGTTATTCTTGATTACACAGTTCAGTACACATTTGAACAGAATGGAAAGGCCGAACACACCAATGTGAGTTTATTTGAGAGGGCACGTACTATGGTAAGTGAATTAGGGTTGCAAAAACAATTATGGGGAGAAGCTGCTGTTAAAACTGAAGCATATGTTGTAAACTGTAGTCTAACTGTAAGCTTGAAAGGAGTCACTCCAGCTGAAATCTGGTAAGCCAAATGTAAAAAATTTGAGAGTTTTGTTTGTGCAGCATACATTCATGTATCAAAGGAATTGCGTATAGAGATTTACAAGAAAGCAGAAAAACGTATTTTGGCACAGTATGCTCAAATGGTTATAGGTTATAGAATCTAGAAAAGGGAAAGACCATAGTGTCACAGAATTTAAAGTTTGATAAGGGCATCTATATTTCAGAGAAAAAATGAAAGAAAACAAGTTGTGGAATGTAAGTTGTACTGAACCTGAAAATGGATGTATAAGTTCAGTAGTTGTGAGGCGGAAAATTAAAGTATAGATAGAGGTCACAAAAGTAATGTAAGGTTGCCAATGTTTAATGACTATGAAATGTACATGTCATATAATGCAATGAGTCTTGTAGAGAATGTTTCAAAAAGTTATTTAAAGGTGAAAGAGAGGGGAGACAAGAAAATGTGGCTTGAAGCTATGGTTAGGGAAATTGGGTCTATAACTAAAAATAAAATCTGGCAGGAGGTAAAAGCAACAGATGATGTAAGAATTCTAGATACAAAATTAGTACATGCATTGAAACAATTGGAGGGAGAAATGACAAATATAATGCTAGGCCAGTTGCAAGAGGTTTTACACAAGAGGAGAAAACAGACCAAAGTGATGCTTCTGTAGCAAGCATGACTATCAATAAGAATTATGATTCCAACAGTTAAGAATGTTCTTATACTTATTCACCAGATGGTGTTAATTGTGAGCGTAACTATATTAACAAGTTAAATAAATCTCTGTATGATCTCAAGCAGGCACCAGAGTGATGGAATGACAGGTTGAACGAAATTGTGTTCACATTAGGTTTTGTAAAGTCTGAAAATGATAGTTGTCTGTAGACACTGAAGAATGAAGATGAGATGTTGTATTTGTTACTTTATGTTGATAACATAATTTTAACTTGTTATATTATGAAACTCATAAATAGTGTTAAGTCTCAGCATCAAAATTTGAGGTTAAGGACAAAGTAAAACATAAATATTTTCTTGAGCTGGAAATTGGTTACAATAGGGAAAACATTCAGAAGTGGGCATTTTATACCATCATTGACTACAATGGATCCAAAACTAAACATAAAACCTTGTTAAATATAAAAGTAATACAAAAACAAAACCTTTTAGAGAATTAATTTGTTGCATTACATACTTGACGTTGGGTACAAAACCAGACATGTTTTGCTCAAAATTACTTCAGTAGAATTCAGAATATAACTACTGATGAGGCATGGTTTCACTTGAAAAGAGAACCATGAAAGTCAAATTGGTGTAGGGAAGGAAACAGTTCCTCTAAAATTAGCCTACCGGTTTTGTTGTTGCTGATTAGGAAAAGATTTAAGGGACAGGAAATCTGTTTCAGGCTTTCTGCGGAAGGTGAATGGAGATGATGAATCCTGGGTGACGAGGAAAGAATACTGTGTAACTTTGTCAAAAACTGAGGCAGAATTTGTAGCTTTAGGTACTGCAGTTTGTGAGGGTTTATGGTTGAAGCTACTGTCTGATTCACATATAATGAGTTGACACCCCTCTTAATGGGAGTTACTGGCATCTGCTGGCGTTGGAGCCTTTACCACCCCCTCCTCCCAGATGACTGGGAAGCAGACGTCATCCACTTGATGGGGTTATTGCTGGGAGAAGGATGGTTGCCTTTGGCAATTCAACTATGACCTGCTGGGCACGAGGAGGAGCGCTAGTGGGAGCTGACCTGGTTTGAACTTGAGTAGGCGGGTAGCTTGACGTTAGCTCTAAGCGACAAACCAACTTGTCTGGGGCTGAGGGCATGTTAAAGGTTATTGGCTTCTTTGTTGATGTGGGAGGCAGTGGCAAAACAGCATGGGGGACGTGCCACAGTAGCTCGTAGTGTATAAGCCATTCACGGTTACTTCCTTTTTCTGAAGCCCTGCTAAGTTCCACTTTTGGTTAGGTACTGATTATGTATCCTTCCGCTACATGTAAACATGAACACTACCATGTGACTACGTTTAAACTGCCAAATACTTTTTTACTGTCTTCTTCCGTTCAAAGAATTTAGTCATATTTCAAAAACCATTTTGTACGAATTATTACAATTTAGCCCTATAACCATATCTAGACCAGCATTATAACTTTTAGACAATGTCTATGTTGATGATAGTTCTTACAGTAATTATTTTACATTGTTAACATATTTGTTATACACAACATAGGACATTACACATAATACATGTTAATATTTTGCTGCGACTGTGTTTAACAGTTATAAATACGGGGGAAAGAACTGTAGTATTTAACCCCATATTATTAATATGTGTTGTGTTATTTCGTTAAAAGGATGATCTTAGTTGCGCTCATATTTATATGCATTATTACTTTCTGTTTTCTAGGTTTATTTCATTATTTATTTAAATTTATTTGGCTGGGTTTAGTATTTGGTTGGGGTTGTGGCAAACATTCAAATCACAGAAATGTAAGTATGTTGCACAATTGTGTTTTGAACACATAGGGCAAGATTACAATGTTGTGTTAAACAGACGTGACTTCCAAACAATTAATTTTGTATTAAAACAGATCATGGTTAAAATGTATAAATTTCACATGTCCAATATGTGCAATCTATCTATCTCTCTATCTCTCTCTCTCTCTCTCTCTCTCTCACGCACGCACGCACGCATGCCAGAGATATGTCCATCCTCTACGGGGCTTCTAATAAGGACTAGTCCCTGTTTGGCAGTCTATTCCCGCCCAGGAGGCATAAGGGGTTAGATAGTGTAGAGAGGAAGACAGAGGCTGTTCCATAGAGGCGAGCACGGCCTGAAAAGATGTAGGTGTAGGCAGGTTGATGTAGTTGTAGGCCTGGCTACTGGCCTCCATGAGGGTGCAACAGTCGAGTGTGCCACTGCCTCCACAGACACAGGGCTCCTTATTGGCGAGGAAGGGATACATGCCTACTCCTGCAAGAGAGTCTGAGGTTTTCTGGGATGAGTAATTTAAATGTATAAGGCACTTACTTTCAAAATGGCAGCCATATAAAATTTTATGTTTCATTTGCTATATCTATTACACCATTTAAACAATTTCTACCAAACTTGGCCTGCTGAAAGTATCTATTATGGGTATTAAATATGTTAATACTTAGTCTCTTTTTGTCCATTTTCTAAGATAGCACCACCTGAAAAATAAAGTTTTCATGCCATATCTCAAAAAATCAAACAATTGTTACAAAATTTGGCGAGCATCATGTAACAGTACAGTAGGTCACGTAAACTGACATGTTTTATTATTGTCTCAAACAGTTCTTTACAAAATGGCGGGGCTGCGGTGGCTAAACGGTTAGCCTGTTTGCCTCCCACCAAGGATAACCTGGTTCAATCCCCGGCCGGGCCACTCCCAGATTATCGCATGTAGGAATCATGGCAGATGATGCTGCTGGTAGCCGGGTTTTCTCGGGGATCTCCAATTTTCTCTGCCCCTCCATTCCGGTGCCGCTCCATACTCACCTCAGTCAACCTCATCGGCTCTCAAGACCTCACTGTTAAGAGTCACCCAAATATCTTAACTCACTTTTCACATTCATTCAAAATGGTGGCCATATAAACATTTAAGAATACTGTGCTATATCTATGAAACTATGTAACAAATTTCAACTTAACTTTGTATGCTGGTAGTATCTTTTACAACAATTAAATGTGTCTATGGTCCATACGGTATAAGAAGGCCACTTTCTGACAGTCAGTGAGTGGCAATTTGGCGTATACCAAACAAACAAAGTGCCATTTACAAAATTCTGTATCAGCTGATGCACGAACGAACAAAAGTTAAAATTACTTTGGCTATTCTGAGTGCACTGCCAATGCACATCAGAAAAGCAGAAAATACGCAGATAAGAAAGATTCTTAGATTTATTAATACATTTTATTTTACACGGTCACGAAACAATGGTTGTTAGTGTTAAAAACTAAACTTCGTGATAATGTAGTAATGTATAGGTGTTCAAAATGAAATGTACAATAGAACGATACAACGTGGAAAAGTTTTCTGAAGTTGTGCTATGCTAACTTCAGAAAGTTTTTTCACGTCATATCATCCCTCTCCAACCTCGCTTTCAACACGTCCTTGATAATAATTCTAAAAGCATACAGAAATATTGCATAATATTGTTGAATTATTTTTTCTAATAATTTGACGAAACAACACGAATTTGAAATATATTTCCAGCCCGTAATATAAGAGCTATCAACTTAAAAAAACCGCTATCTGTTGACCAAAAAAAGGGTTGCTCAAACTTCGCCGTGACGTATCTGTCAGATATTATGCGAGGTATTACCAGCCAGAAATGAACCTCTTTCCTGCGCGATATATAACAAATTTACTAACAGATGCCAATAGTTATATTTTTCCATGAGCTCTGCATTATTTTTAAAGTAACATATATTTCATGTACAACGATTTGGAGTAAAAGTAATTTATATTCGGCCTGTAATCGTTCGTCTATGTAAAGTATACGCCATATTGTTCTCTTGAAACCCATCTCCTTGTTTCCGTAGAAAGTGAGACACGCGTGAATAGTTTTTAAGCAATTCTAAAGTTATTCCACGTCACATATTTCCAACTCGAATATATTAGCTATAACGTCCAAAGTGTGATAATAGATACAACAGATCGCCTCGCAAATGTTAACCCAAATTCACTATCTCGGACAAATCAAAAAGAGTTAACAAGTATTAAATTATTTGCAACATTTTATATTTTTACTTCTATAACCTACTTGTTTTTTTAGACAGATGTCAGTCTTAAAATATCTTAAAATTTGTTTAGCATACAGTACAATGGCAAGTGGATTAGCTGACAGCGTGTTGATAAAAAATACAGCCCCGACTTGATGGACCAGCTGATGGCGGAAGGATACGTAGTCAGATGTAAACAGTGGTGCTACTTTCGCAGACCTGTCAGAAAGTGGCCTTCTTATACAGTATGGACTATACACAGAGCCTCTTTTAGCCATCATTTTGTACGATAATATAGTTTTGTCATATCTTGGAAAACAATCAGCCAATTCTTAACTAACTTGACAAACAAATAGTACTATGGTAAGCCATGCAAATGAACACGTTTTATGTGGGTCTGATATTTATTTTCAAAATTGTGGCCATAGAAATATTTTAATTTAGTATATAGAAAGTACTAATACATAACAATTTTGTTCTCCATTAATGAAGATAGCACCACATTAGAAAATTTAGCTTTTATGCCATATGTCGGGGATCAATCAACTGAGTCCTGTCAAATTTTTCACGCGTGTTGTGCGACACTAGGCCACGTTAACATTTATATTTTAAGTGTCTGGCATTATTTACAATATTACAGCCATATAAATAATTTACATAAGTTATCTATTAAACAATTTAAATAATTTCAATTAAACTTTGTATGATGAAATTATCCATTAGAAGCATTAAATATTCTTATTGAGATCCTTTCTGGCTGCCTTTATGGAAGATACTGCATGGTGATAATGTAACATTTATGCCATATCTCGGGAATCAACCAATTCTCACCAAATTTTTCTCCGAAGCAGTACTACAGTAGGGCATGTAAACTTACATAATTTAAAATTTAAATAGGCCAGATACTTTTTCCTCAAACTGGTAGCAATATAATTTGTATTAATAAGTTTGTCGTATCTATTAAATAATTTGATGAAATTCAACCAAACTTTGTATGCTAACAGTGGCGTATGACGCGTATTTTGACTATTTTCTTTTTGTTGACTACGTATCATATGATGCGCGCCACGTGCCCCAGACAAGACATGAAGCCCAGCCGGCCACTTCCAAGGTCAGCTGACCACCTCCTCTGGAAACATAAGACACCAGGAGAGCTGAATCCGACATTAAAGTAATAGTCACGCAAGTTGCCCTCACCCAGTAAATCCGGTTAGAGGGAATACCAGCTGGCAACGCAAGTGAGTTGCCCCTAAGCAGGTGGCGGGATACCACTCGCACACAAGGAAAACTACCCCAGCCTCTCACTATTCCCGAGAGAGCAGAGCAATGCCGTGCTGCCCATGAAGAGAAGGAAGTAGCGACCGAACGAAGCCACCCGAAGGGCGACGAGACCCTGAGACGCACGCAAGCCACAAGTATATAAGCCACGCACCCCCAAGAAACGCCAGTTAGTTAATTCTCAGTAGCTCGCTTCAGCATAAGTTATTTTTAAGCTCTCTGCATACCATCCTCGTGAGGAACCCCCAAGTGATCACCAGTGACAAACGCCCGATGCCTTTAAGCACCAGTGCAGCCCCGAAGAGTTGATGTTCCCCCCTTTTGACATTGCAGTCAACACCAGTTTACTTTGCTGTTATCCCCCAGTCCCTTCAGGACTAACCACACTTCATTTAGGGTTCAGTTGTTATCATAGCTACCTTCTTGTTGCTCTTGCCATCCCGACAGGCCCCTTCACCTGTCACCTTAGGAATTATTAAGATGCAGGAGTAGTATGGGTCACCGTGTTCTATTCTGGACAGAATAAAACACATATTTCAGTCTAACCACAAAGTATCCTTTCTAGAGTGAACTGTCCTTAGTATCCCATCCTGGTGTCATCCGGCAAGGGAACGGCAGGGAACCGTGGCTTTGAAACAGATTTCAGACTGTAGAGTAGGACTGCAAGCCGTCCCCTAAAAAGGTCAGCAGGTACATAGCTAAAACACCACACTTTAATAGGCCACCCATACTGTGGACAGGGTATGCAAAGGTATCTGATGCACATGTACGGTAGAGCCCCCTACTAGTAAGACTACATGATGAAGCGGTTAGGCCACCCAAGTCAGTTAACCCACTCCATCCACCGCGTATAGACCTGCCGGAAGGAGTGCCAGGCCTGACAAGAAGTGACCTAACCACCTCTGGGTACATGACAGTTAGGCAACCGTTGCCTGCCACCTCAGTGTGGGTGTGAACAGTAGAACCTTCCTGTACATGTCATTCACCTGCAGAAGGGGTGGTAAGTGGAGCGACAGCAGAACAGCTACTGTTCCTGCAGAGAGTCTGTCTCTGAGCATCCCAACCTCATCAGGTTTAAGTTGCTTAACTCGGGAACAAACTCAAGCCACCCATCAACTGCTGAGGTCTCACCTGACAGTTCTCCCTGCAAACTTCTTTACCCTTCTCATTAAAACCCCCAGAGCTGCTCATCTCCTCATCACATACCTCCGCTTGGACCTGCCCCTGGTATTGAGGATCAACCCAGTTTCAGTAGCCAGCACCTCATTCCCAGATGCCGGACACCCACCAGTGCCTGCCCATGTATTCATGACCAGCTTCCAACAAGGGATGTCACCTGGACATGGCTGCAGACTACAGCCCCGGCACGTGGACCGGCCCCAGCAACGCATGCAACAGCCACACTTACCCCAGCAGCCCGGAGGCCTCACCTCGTACCGCTCGATCGGCCTACCCGTCCTATCCTGTTTATGAGGCTAATTAAGGCCAAGCACTAGTTCCTTCAGACTCCGCGACCATTAGTCTGACTCTAGCCTGTGTCCCCTCACCTGTTGCACTCGAAACCTTGCCAACGTAGACGCACACCTCAGCTCTTCTGGCTGTCAACCATATATATTAGAAGCATACCTATACAAAGCTTGGTTTTAGGCCTTTTTGTACAGTTACGTCAAAAGAGAAAATAAAGCTTTTATGCCATATCCGGGGAAACAGTCAACCTATTACCACCTAATTCTGCACAGAATTAGTGCTACGGTGGACCATGTAAACTTGCATGATTTAAATTAATCTCATACTTGTTTTCAAAACGATGTTCCTGTAAATATTTGAGTTTGGTACACCCAGTCTACCAAAACTTACCGACTACAATCGAAGTTGATGCTCCAAGTTCAACCTCCATAATGCAGTTGGTTGCACGCCATATGATATGAGGTGTTGAGTTTGAGTTACGGGTGAGAAACTTGTGCATTTGTATTTATCTCACTAGTATTGTATTTTTTCTAGTCACATTTTAAGTTATATTGCTGTCAACAAGATGTTGATTCACATACCTTTAAAAACTTCAATAAAAACCTTAAAAAACTCCAATAAAAATATTTGCATTCATGTAGTATCAGTAACTGCTT
Organism: Clitarchus hookeri; assembly: GCA_002778355.1. Classification (NCBI taxonomy): domain Eukaryota; kingdom Metazoa; phylum Arthropoda; class Insecta; order Phasmatodea; family Phasmatidae; genus Clitarchus; species Clitarchus hookeri. The sequence goes on along the minus strand of NQII01006878.1, from coordinate 17,467 downwards.
GTTTTGAAATTATTATATTTACGAATCCTTCCGTCCGTGTCCCCGCACGTTAGAGTAGAGAAAAAAAGGTATGCCTAGTATGCGTCAATTTTACAAAAAAATTATGTACAGAAAGAATACCTCATGTCTAAAATTGTTGTGGCCAAGGGACACAAGTGCACCTGCACCTGGTGCTACAATCTAACGAGTGAAAGAACTACCTGTTCTTAATAAATTGCCGGTTTTGTCTTATGGTGGCCAAGAAGTATGTGTTACTTTTACCCCTTAGCCACTTGTGACAGCTATTGTTTATGAATTAAATGCTACTGTTATGAAGACGTGATGTTACTGGTGAATAAAGCACCTTTATAATTTGCATTTAATGTTTATGTTATGTATATTAATATCAGTTTTACATTGAAATTAATATAGATTATGTGAAATTAAAATAATAATGGAATCTAATTAAGAAGAATGCATTCCTAATCCCTTTGAAGGTGAGTATTAATGTATTGTTATGATAATATTCCCTTGCATGTTAGTTGAAACAATGTAAAATTATAGATTTTCCTGTTATATTGTTGATGTTTATTGATTTTGCTACATATAACATCAATGTTGATGCTACATATGAAACAGAAGCTGATTGTGATACTGTGAAGAATAATTAACAGAATGGAGCATAAAAAAAAAAACTAGTTAAACTGCACAAGCTCAACTTATTTTTTTGGAGACTTCATTCACATATTCAAACTTGACTTGGCTTGTCCAGCTAAAAAAATCTGCAGACTTATTTATTTACAATTTTCATAGAAGCATTAATGAAAATGTTCATTGCAGATCTGCTTTCCAAAACAGCACTATTCATTTTTGTAGTCACTCATCAATAGTGTTTCATTTTTGGTTTTGAAACAGTTTCATACACCTTGGAAAGTGTTGTTTTTTATCACCAATAATGCTGTAGCATTGATGTTGTGTGGGGAATTTTTCTGTATGATTTATTGCACAGTTTTTATTAAAGATATATGTTGACACAGACACAGTTACAGACGCTCAGTGTTTTGACCCTCTGACATTATTAATTGTATGGTAGTTCATGTGACCTTTTCAAATTAAATTTCATCTCCACAATACAATAATAAATTGTACACTACTTTAGTAGTTTTACACAAGTTAATCCATGGAATAAATCTTAAACACTGTGCTTTTATTGCAAGATTCCCTGTTTGTCTTTCTACATTATTAGTGCTACAACTATGGTAATTGCTAAATCATATTGTGTTCAGTTGTTTTGAACCAAAATAAGCAATGCTTACCGAATTGTCACCAAGATTGAAACTCTTTCCACTTCAAAAGGTGTTGGCTATCTTGTATATCTCAGTCAAAATACTATATTTACCCCTGTATCTTACACACTTATTACCATTTTTTGGATTCAAACATGGAATGGTTAAAATATGCACTGTAAAATTTTTTTTGCCTATTTTTATAAGCTAATTATATATTTAACTATGCTAAAAGCAACTATTTTCAATAGAAAAGTGGCTGGCATGTGAATGCAACAAGGTAATACATAGATGCAAGGGCATGTTTGTTACTGCTGCTGGCTGAAGGGGGAGGTAACAATCGAGAAGTAGCATGAGGTACATAGAGACAAAGGCAGCAGGCTTAGTGAGAGGTAGTAAGAGGGAGACACACTCAACATCTCCATGTTTACCCGTAATGCATCACCTTCTCATCCACTCTCTGCAGCATGTCGAAACTGCGAATGCTATGCAAGATACACAAATAAATATGGTAGTGAGTTGTACAATTTTCCAGATACCTATTAACAATTCATATTTATTACTGCAGTCTCAAATAATGAAATATAACAACACATTCGGTTATTACTGAATAAGAAAGATTTAATTTTATTTAATTTCCTTTTTAAGTCTCCTATGCTTTCAATGGATCAGATATGAAGGATTTGCACTTTATGCAGTAGCTATGCAAAAAGTTTCTGACAAATGTGTTGCATGTTAGTATCAATTAGGGATATTTTACATGTCCATGAAGAGCAAATAAATATATATATATATATGTGTGTGTGTGTGTGTCTCTGTGTGGGTCTGTGCAGCTCACCGTAATTAATTTATACAGTACACTAAACCATCTACAGTACTTGGGTGAGAAAAGTGAAGAGGGTAAAATATCTAGCAGCTAATTTATTAAGTGTTTCAAAATTTTATTATTTTGTTTATTCATATGTTTTTATAGTATTAACCTGAATGGGTGAGAATAAAATGAGCAAATTAAATAGAAGATAAAAAATGAAATACTAAAAAAGACTAGATGGAGAAATTATTAAAGTGGTTTAAACAAAGGAGAATAAAAAAAAAAGCTACCAAACATAATGTGAGAAGTGGCGAAGTCTAACATACAGTTGGAACAAGGGCATAAAAGAAAATGTGTTGTCAGGAGACAAAAAAGATATAACTTGGTGACAAAGTAAGTGTAATTTATCCAGAGGATAGCTTTAGGAACTTGATTTTGAAGCAAATCAGCTTGGAGAGTGGTTGAGTACTAAATGTCAGCTAAAAGTTTGTACAAATTTATTGACAAAAAAATGTTTACAAGCATTTAAATATACATTGTATATACAGAATTATCAATGATTTGACAAATAAATGAAATTGTACTTTTATCTTGCAAAGTGCTGGAAATGCCAAAGAAAAACATTTAACTGTAACAGTTACATCTTTCTCTGAATCACGACATAAAAACAAATTGTTACACATCATCTGCTCATTCAATTCAAATTATGCTGCAGTCGATAAATAATTATTGTACTACCGAACAATTCCTGCAACACCATACAATACTTCTCAAGCATTACAAAATTAATACATTATTGTCATTTTCTTGCTTTCCAAAATTTTTACAACCATCATTGTAGCACAAACGTTACAGCAAACAGATAGAGTACATAAAATTTTACTAACAAGAATTTTTATTTGCTTTTCTTCAGCAGTTAAACCATTTGCAGCAACATCTCATTCATAATATTTACAGCCCTGAATAAATAAAACAATAATTTAAAAGTTTAATAATACTGACTCAAAACATAAGCATTTTAAGAGTTATCTTGAAGCCCATATTGTGAAGTGTACCATGTAACTGTGGTTTCTTAGCAATAAATATAGCAACACTATGTTTTATTGTAGAAACAAAGTTATGGGCTTGAGGAAAGCAAAAGAGCCAGCCAACTCAGCAGTGTAACAAATATCAACATGGATTTATTATGAAACTCAGAGCATGTCTAGAAGTAATCAATGTCGATTATTTCCAAAGTAAGCCATTCCTGTTTTGCAAGTGAGTTACTTTTCTTAATTGTGTATCATAAAAATTTCAAATTCATGAGTTTTCTATAATTGGGCAGTGTTTACACAGAAACACAACACAATTATAAGCATAGTAATCAGAATCATTAAAATTGGCCACAAAAAAATTACCACTTCTCTTAGCATAAATATATAGCACATCCTGCTTGTCACGTTATAGGTGCAAACAAATATATCTTTCATATTGATTTATTAAGATGATAAAACTATTAGGCAGAAATATGTACAAGTTCTACACTGTCACATTTGGTCCAAAGCAATGGGTTGTAGCACTACTAAATTATGAATGGTGCCTAAATTGTTTCGAGGTTCACAAAAATAACTTTCCAGAGAGAAACAGGTGATGACATTACAAAATGTGGCACAGATTCCTGAAAATGCTACAGTACAATTTTGCAATAAACATTGATATAGCGGAAGTTAAAGAACCATTCACACATCACATACCATACTCTTGAAACTCGCACAATTTAGGAGCTTTTGAGCAGCTATATTTCACAATTCTAAAAACATACCCATCTAACATTACAGTTAATCAACAATAAGTGTTTGGAAACACAAGAAATAAAAGAAGATAAACAGTTTAAACAAAAATGAAGCACATTACTAATATATAACATAAAAAACACACTGCATACAGACACAAACAAGTGATGATCAGCACACCTATTAATTACCTATACACACGAGATATTCAGTACGTTGGCAAAAAATAAAATATACCAAAGTAAAGAAGGGCAGTGTGAATAATCATGGGTGACAGAAACAGCACTTAAGCTGCTATTTTTCGTACAACAGTTGTTGATCGAGTACCATTTGCTTGGCTGTGACATATCCTGTGAAAATAATGGTTATGATAACACAAATGTATTACTGGACATGCCAATATGGGACCAACCAATTGATCTTCCAACTTTGAACAGAAAAAAATACATATTCCAAGGAAAATAACTAATTACATCTAACATGAAAAGCACAAAGTTTGCATAGAAACTGAAGTTCAAAGCAGACACTGTGATATGAAGTATGAAAAATCAGCTATGTATTTTTTAACCTGTTTGGTCACAATACATTTTTGTAAGGACAAAATCTGATCAGTCCGATGCTGACACTCAGCAGCCCAGCACGTTAAGCACAGAATATGTGCTGAAAAACACAGTGGTTAAACAGCTACTTATACAGTAAACTCCAGCCTCACATGCCAGCAAAATGGCATCACTGACCGGCTAGAAACCCAGTCGATAGGGGACAATTTGCAGCATGCAGTAACCAATCAGACACAGGTAGTCTTATCCCCAGTGCCTCACATAACCAAACAGAGAATGGATACACCCAAGTCAAAGGAACCATGATGCCATTTCGTATCTGTGTACTCATCTATTCTGTCATGTAAATAAGAGTTGGTGAGTCCTGCCACAAGTGACAGTGTTGCTGAGATTGGGATTTTCAGTGTAAATGGATATTCTTCGTACTGTGTATATCTGCTACTGTACTTTCTTAAGAACTGTTAGCCCTCATAGTTCAGTATTGGAACTCGTGCCATGCTAAACAGTATAAAGCATACGTGTCTTAAAACAGTGATGCTTAAAGTTATCAGCATTAAAAGTAGTCTGGCTATTATTACAGCTCTTGCCAGTAGAGCATAATTCCCACAACCACAGCTCTTCTGTTAGATAGAAAAGAAATCTAGGTTCTTAGCCGAGTCTGGCTATCCACTTGGGCAAAACTGTAATGCCCATGGTTGAACTCACGACACTATCATTCTCAGACCAACTTAACCCCTGTTGAGATTGAACAATGGCTGTGGTAGGAGGATGGAACAGCTAAATGAATTCATCCCACAGCTGGTGCAAGTTGTACTATTTGGTCCTCATGTTTGTTGATAAGCCATGGTCTGTGGTGGCCAGGAGGGACTCTTGCAAACAATGGTGCAAGCAGAGCTACATGGTTCTCAGGTCCATCTGTATGGCATAGTTGGTCTCAGATACAGCAACATTAGTAGAGCAGTTCACTGCATGATTCTGGCCAGTGTGTTAACTCACAAACTTTCTATTGCACCCCTACCAATATAGATTGACTCTTCCCCTGACTTCTGCCCTCCAACCTGTGTTCATGGTCTGTCCTTGAATGCTCAAAACCCATCTGCAATGCCAGTGGTGTACAAATCAGAACCCCCCCCAGAGAGGAAGCTGAGGCATTAAACAACCCAGGACCAGTTAGACTTGCACTTGCTGGCAAGGCTACACTGGGTTCCACTTGGCAGTACACATACATTGGGAAAAAAGGTACTATTAAGCATAAAAAATGGTAAAATGCGAAAATAAATTTACTTAAAATTAAAGTTGTTGTCTGAACAAGGCAAAGCCTTTACATTAACACTTTCTGCCCAGCAAGACAATGGTTAATGGTTGTGATGCACTGGGTTTAAACATGGGACAGGGCAGGTTCACCAAAGGACTACCCGTAATACTCACAGAAGGTGGTAACTTGCTTAGGAGGGAGGAGAGAGAGACTACTCACTCACTTTAGTGGCACAGTTAAGTTAATGACACCTATGGGACCTGTAACTGTATTAGGTGTGCTAGGTATTAGCCCAGTGCAGGTATATACAATAGATGTGTCACTCCCACTCACACTGGAACATGGTGGAGATTTTTGGGGAACACCTAGCCTTTGGAGGCACTCAGCCCATATGACGACAAGTATACTGCACAGAAGCAAGAATGGAGATCCTAAAACCTAATTTCCATGAGATAAAAGGGCAAATGTTTCATTCCTACCAAAGATTAACAGCAAAAGGATAGAACCTGGAGATATGACTCCCAAACTGATCAACAGGGGCATTTGAAACAGACGATTTCATGATGTAGCTTTAAAGATCCTTTATAACACAACTAACGTCATTTTGTTTTTTAATTTGTGAGATTTTGTGTTTATGATTCATTACAATTACTTAAATATTTGACTTAATCTGACATCTGCATCAACAGTACACATTTCCTAATGGTCATAGAAACTATTAAAACTTTGTATACTAGCCCCATGACTGTCAAACTGTCGTTTCATTTACTGTCAACTTCTGTAATAGGTGCTACAATACAGCCACGGCACAGGATAGACAGGCAACCAAATATTCATTATTAGAATGGTAAAACAGGTATTTTAAAGATATTGAAACCAATATTTTCCATGTATATTTAATGGATAACTGTAGTTTGTTAACAATATATGTAAATACTAAGTTAATCCTGTAATAAAATTTTAAAGCAAGAAATACATCTAAATGGTGAAATCTGAAGACCTTTGAAAACAATATGTATGTATTTTTATTTATCATACTTGTAAGATTCCAATTAAAATAGTTATCAAACTACAAGAGCATTAAAAATTGTTTTCAGTGTATTTTAATGTGTTTACATATGCAACTAGCGACATTCTCACTTTATGACCACCAAATTTAATTTACTTGTGCATTTTCAGTTGTCTGCCACAAGCATCTGTCTTCTCTATGAGTATACCTAGTGCAAACAATAAATAGCATTGGTACGCTCCATTATGTTGGTCAAAGATAAAGCTAACAAATAAATGAACAGCACCTGAACAGTGATTAATCACTGGGACTAGGAATACTATCCAAGAATTTCATGCACTGTTAGCTGAATGAGCAATCATCATAGATAAAAGTAAATATTCTCATTGGATTCAAATTTTTTAACCTATGTAAATCTATGTATCATCTTATAATAACGATGTAAACTTTCTTTCAGTTAAAATTTGTACTTGTTACTGCTTTCCACATAACTTTAAAACAACATATATCTGAATTTCTTTCTGCACCTTAGACAAGATGGTGGGGTCAGCAGGTGTGCAAAATATTTCCTTCAGCATTACAGGAATTGTGAATGATCTGCTGTAAAATTAAGGACTACATTTTTAATGCGGAGTAACATTCTCTTGCAGTGAATGTTATTTGGTGTGAGCATGTTATTTCGAGAGAAAAAACAAGAGGACTGCATATAAAAACTTTGACTGAAAATATTTTTTTCCTCCCAGATTTGCAATGAACAATGCCTGAAACTAAGCACCTACACAACACACTGCACATTGTAAGGCAATTTTCAGCTCATGCAAGTATCACAGACTGAAATTACTAGTAACCTGTCAACTTCAGGAGACAATGGTTTGCACAAACTAGGTGCTTAGAGGCATTAGGGAATTGTCAAACCTCAAGTTTGACTGACAGTACAATTCAGCTGAAGAAATACACTGAATTGTAAACTTCCCTAACATCAAAGTCTCCTCTTGATGGAACCTGAGACAGGATTTTATTAACTTTCTGCTTTGCAGCATCCACAACTGAGCCATCATTTGTAATCTCCCTGGAAACAAAAAAGTAATAATTATTAACTTATAAATACATTAAGCTTAAGCTAACTCAGCAAACAGTAATTTGAAACATTATATTTAGAGAAGCACAAATACAAACATAAAATACACTGCATACTCTGAACATTATATTTTCTTGTTATGGCTGGACACATTCACATAATCCTGTATATAAATCTTCATGAAACTTTAGACCTCATGATTAAAAATATAGAATAGATGTAAAAAAATTATGGTTTCAAAGGAAATAGAAAAAAAATGTGGAAATGTGTTTAACGTACAGTTAAAGTCTGAAATACAATGAATTTTGCCAGGAAATATAGCAATGCAGATAGACAGTGTTGTCTTGGAAAGGAAACAATTTCCNGAAAACAATGTCACTGCAATAGTATTGCTAATATGTATAAAATGTGAGGCTGGTCAGCTGTGATAGATGATAAGGTACAAAGTGTTCTACCTTGTGGCATAACAAATTTTGGGAAAGACGCTGGCTAAGAAAGTAGGATTTGAAGTAAAACTCCANGGAAACAATTTCCCTGCAATAGTATTGCTAATATGTGTAAAATGTGAGGCTGGTCAGCTGTGATAGATGATAAGGTACAAAGTGTTCTACCTTGTGGCATAACAAATTTTGGGNTAAAATGTGAGGCTGGTCAGCTGTGATAGATGATAAGGTACAAAGTGTTCTACCTTGTGGCATAACAAATTTTGGGAAAGACGCTGGCTAAGAAAGTAGGATTTGAAGTAAAACTCCAAACTATGCCACTATTGAGGCCAGATATCAAAGGAAGTGATAGTATTTTATAACAAAAAAAATACGCGGAGTAATGGCAGACACACATGCAGCAATGTCATTTTGGCATTCTTCCTGGATATAAAGAGGAGTTACTTTTCTAGGTACCTCTCAAGACCTTGCTGTTAAGAGCCGCCCAAATCTACTCACTCACTCTCTTTCTAGGTGCATCAGACAGTATATTATTGATAGATCTAGCCCATATCGTTATACTAATATGTGTGGTTAACTCCCTCAACCCAGTATTTTTTTGTTGTGCCTGTTGAGTATGCTTCACAGCACAAGCCCATACTTGGGATGTACCAGACGTAGGGTGATGTCAACACACCAGACAAGGAATATTGGCTATGTCAGAGTGTGTAACAGAGGAGCATACAAATATCTCAGAAAGTGAACCACAGAAACACTACCTTTGTAATATGCAATGCAAATTACACACACTTCAACCTATGTATACCCAGCATAAAAAAATAGCAACATCATAATCAGCTCCAACAGAATATGGGCCAGACAAAAGGTTAGTAGGACATTACATCTTCAGGATGCTCTGAGAGAGGAATATGAAACTACTAATTTTTACTGTATAAAAATGCATAACTAAGTACACCTTCAGCAGGAAGGTCTGAGTGGGTCCTGGAACCACCACCACCTTGATTAGCAGAGCAGGTGCCAGCAGAGTTGATTTACATGTTCCAAATGAGAGCATCCCTGCACTGCTCGTGGCTGACATAGAGATTTACCAACAGGACAACATCCATAGGCATGTATGTGCTCAGTGGCAAGCTTTGGAAATAGATTAGGAAATCGTCCCCTACATGACCCATACTTGCAATCATGACGGCATAAACCTAAGTATACCATGACAGAGCATTTCAGAACCAAACCTGACTGAAGCAAGGATTCGTCTGCTTAGTCAAGATCCCACACAGTTGAGGAGGACCCATGGGAGCCAGGAACAGACAGCTGACACATATGGTAAGGCAACAGTGGACAACCCAGGCCCACACAGGAAAGTCTTTGTTCTGAAGCAGCATGTTGAAGGCTTATATACCCATTTTATGACACCCACACATCTCACAAAGGCATCACTAGAAGAAAAAATAAGTAAATGTCATAAATGCTTTCAAAAAGGGCCTTCAGACTACATGCTGGGGTGAGAGGAACCACAGGCACACCTGTCATACGACTGCACATATCCGGGAAAGCTCATCAGGAATGTCACCCTGCACCTGGACACACTATTCCAGGTCACATACCCACCCATCAAGTCCTGTGTCCTGAGATCTCACTCCATTGGCATGAGCTGTGTTAGCTGGTCCATCATCAATGGCTCCTCCTCCAGCACAGGTTTCAGGACAAGTAATCTACCAGACAAAGGGTGCGGGTGACAACTGAAAGAACAAGGGCTCCGTTCTGTATACCTCGCTAACTGAACCACTATACGACCTGCATTTCCAGAGTCCACCTTCTGCTAACAAGATCACTTGGTGTGACCAGCAAATGGATGTTGTTCACCGTCCAGGACATTTCCCATTAGGGATTGAAGTAATGGAGCTAATTACAGAAAAGCTGGGGAGGCCATACATTGAGAGGATTTCTACCAACACATGCAAATGGGTCTCAGTCTCTGTTTCTTCAGAATGATGTTCGTTTTTCAAGGAAGAGAGACCCCCCCCCCTCCTCCTGTTAGTTAGTCATTAAAGGGTATAATTTAGTTTGGGTTTGCAAAATCAAAGATTTCGTCTTTATACAAAATATATTTCCCCCTTTTTCTACAGTACAAAAATATCAATTCTTCCCAATATGGGATTACAAAATCTATTTAAAAGTTTACTAAAATCCCATGACTTTTAGTTTCCCTACAAAGACTTTTCAAANGAGCAATCCCCCCTTTTTTAAATCAAGGAACAGCAGTTCCTTTCCCAATAAAGTCCCTGGCCTTTCTCCACGAGCAGGGGAAAACACAAGCCTTATATACCAATTTTTGCCATCTTCTGGAACATTTTCCAACGACCCTGGAGTGGAAACGTCCCGTGGTGACGTCAAGGCTGGCCGGTGTCATGTTGACATGGAGACGTGTAGAGGAGGGAAGGGGCAGCAGGCAAGACTTCAAGGCAGTACACTAGAGCGCCACACACCATTTACCATCCACAGCAGCGAGGTGGTCAGCAGAATGGGTCCCGTTGCACCAAAGCCGTGTCCACAGCCCTCATGTAGATGCAGTAACCCAAGGTGAGGTGAACTTAGGTGTAGTTTTGATGTGCGTAGGCCATCACAACATTAAAGAACTGAACAACCTCTTGGGTCTACAACCAACACGCTAGGCGAACAAAAAGGATTATAGTCCAGTCCATCACTAAGTATGTAATGATTGTCCTGTTTTTTTGATATGCCCTCAGGCACTAAACTATCTCAACCCACAAAAAAAATTTCCACTTCATTCAACTAGAGCATAGGGCAGGTTTTATCACAACTCCCACATTCTTGTCTCGTACAGAAAGCCTTTTAGGATATTTTAACACAGGGGTGGCAAACTCACAGCACATGTGCCAGCCAGAGGAAATTATTGTACCACTTTGTTATGTTTCATTAAAAACTTGACGCTACTTGCCACCTGTGGGATGCAGGGTGGTTCTTAGGGTGCGAGTTACCTCTCTGAGGCAGACTACGGGCGCCTTGGGTGTTGAATAGGGGGTAAACAATAACGTCTCTCAGTGTATCAGTTTACGAAGTTTATATTTGGCTTAAAAGAACAATACAAACATAGACACCTCCAAGACGGTTCCCTGCAAGTTGTGAGACTGAAGGGCAGCTTTAAGTACTCGTGCTAACTACTGCCGACGTTGTGGGGGTGAACACTAGGCGTCGTGGAATGTTCCTTGAGCGACGACGCTGGCACTTAGCTGTTTTTGCAGTTCTGGTTGTTCCGGCGGTAGGTTGAGGTCCGGTAAGTTGGGCGGCCCTTCACAGGCCCTCGGCTTTGTGCCTTGATGACGGCTCTCCACGACTGGTTGTCCCGGGTTCTCTTCTCTTCTGCAACTCATGATACGACTGCCTCTGGCGACCTCCCGATCCGACTGATCCCCTCTTTGTCCCGCAAGCTGGCTTTTAACCTCTCTCATCTCCCCCCCCCCCCAGATCCTCACACGTGTCTTACTCGTTGGGGAGGGGGATGGGGGAGGTGTCCTGCGGCCCTGTGTCTAAACACTGTCAACCCTTCTTACTTCTCTAACTAGACGTGCATCGGCGAAACTCTAACTGACCTCTGCATTTTCTCGGCACGTGTCCATGTTCTCTTGCGTTTTACTACTTGTTGCGTCTGCGATCTGCTAGTTCTTAACTCGGCATAACCTCGGCATGTGTTAATTGCTTGTCCGCCCTCTCGGGCCGACCTGGCCTAGCGGCACGTGTCTCGCGGCACGTGTCTACTGATGGCGCTAGCAGGGGGACGATCGCGGGGGGTGTGGTAGCGGTGCTTCTGAATACTTACAATATGGCATGCGTCAAATTACATTAAAACTTGTTACTAGTATAATTGTTATTTATTGAACAAATTATCCCTTCAAAAATGTTGTACAATTCAACAATATTAAAATATGTGTACAGCATTTTCAGTTAACAATGTATATTTTTGGTGGCATGCTTAAAGAAAAAAAAAAGTTAGTTGAGATTACCCTTTCTTCATTTTTCAATATGGGATTAAAAAAACCTGTAGACTTCAATTAACTTGTTCAGTAGTAATTTATGTCTCACATTAAAAAAAATTATTACTTTTAGGAATTTAGTAATTTCAATCTTTTTGCATGATGAGATGCTTGATTACAGTTAGATTCACGCAGCATGCAAGGGTGACAGACCATTTTATTTTGAGATGACTGACATTTCCAGACCAGTTAGTTGCCACAATCTATTAGAAGACAAGAGACCTGCAAAATGTGCATGATTGTTTGCAGACACTGTAGACTTCAAACACATATATACGTACTTGTATTGCTATTTTTATTGGACTACAGTTTGTTTTTAACACTATGGATGGAACTGAACCAATGGAAAACCACTGACATGACTGTCCAATCACTTCCATATCAACTCCTAAAAGAGAAACTATCCTTGTTAGGATTTGTAATTGTCTCCTTTTTAATGTCAGTTGCTATACTGTTCTCGCTTGTTTAGTAAATAATAAAATGTCTTGTCTTGTATAAGTTGAAATAATAAAACATTTTTGAAGACTTAAAATATTATATCTTCATAATCCGTAACTGATTATGGGCCATGGATAAAAGAGATAACGAGGAGATAATCAGATAAGTAAAAAAAAAGTGCTCCATTTTTGGTGTAACAGCCTACAACTGTAAGTAAAACTAATAATGGAAATGCTTGACCATGTTTCACATGGTACTGAAGATTTCCAAGGGTTCATTGAATACTGACAATTTAGATATGTACTGAAGAAAAACAACAGTGGGTAAGAAAAGATACCTGTGCTAAGTGCAATAATGGCTTCCAGTAATAAAAATGTTTTGATACATATTTTAAGCCGTGAAACACCANGATACCTGTGCTAAGTGCAATAATGGCTTCCAGTAATAAAAATGTTTTGATACATATTTTAAGCCGTGAAACACCAAGGCAAATTATTGGAAAACTGTATAAACTATATGAGAGAAATGCAAATAAGCAAATTAATGATCTGCTTGAAAAATTATTCAATTTTTCTTTTAACATTTTACAAGACATGGCATAGAATTTAATTGCTCTTCAAAACATTGTTTTTAGACCTAATGNGATTTTTCTTTTAACATTTTACAAGACATGGCATAGAATTTAATTGCTCTTCAAAACATTGTTTTTAGACCTAATGTCCTTGAACAAAATATCACTGATAAATAGTTTACCATCAGAATATCAAAATTTACACATCTTCTATCTGAAAACAGTAAAGTTAAAGTCATTAATAAAACTGATGATGTTATTGCATTCAAGTTGGATCCTACAAAAGATGCTTTCCACCATAGTATTGCAACCAAATAGCATCAAAACAATGCTTCCTTTGCAACAGTCCAACACATTTAGCTCATGCCTGTCCCAAAAAGAGATAAATTGAAAAACAATACAATTTCTTGCAAATACTGCAAAAAGGTTAACCATTTGTTCAATAACTGTTATTTTAGAGCAAAATATTAAAATAAAGATAAAAACAGAGTTGCACGTTTGTCACAATTTAGTGGAAACAACTCAACGAACTTTGTTATTGACAGTGATACACCACAACATATGATAAATGAGTGTTTAATACTTACAAATATTAAGCAAGAAACATTAAAATAACATTACATTCATNACCACAACATATGATAAATGAGTGTTTAATACTTACAAATATTAAGCAAGAAACATTAAAATAACATTACATTCATATTTAATTTTTTTTCACACCACTTGCAAAAAGGAATTACTATAAAGGAACTTAAGTTCCTTTGTGACAGAATCTAAACATCAATAAGTTTCTTTCTTTTCTTAGGAACTTTTGAAACAAAAGCACAGGATAACACATGACTNCAGAATCTAAACATCAATAAGTTTCTTTCTTTTCTTAGGAACTTTTGAAACAAAAGCACAGGATAACACATGACTTTTGTCAGATTGCATGCTTAATTATGCTGATGCAAGTATGTGGGTGTAAAGCAATAAAATTATGTACCTAAGCTGCNCTTGTCAGATTGCATGCTTAATTATGCTGATGCAAGTATGTGGGTGTAAAGCAATAAAATTATGTACCTAAGCTGCCCTTCTGTGCTGCTGGTGGGTTGAACACTGTCCTGATGCAAAAATACTGTAATAGTGTCTTTTTTTTGCCTGTACCATCACAATAATAAAATTCCACTTGAATCAAACGATTCTTTCTTAATGTTTAAATTTTCAAGGAATGAGCAAATTTTTATGCATTACAAAGCACAGAAGAAAACCTTTATTAAATACAATATTTACCCTATGTATCACAAGGTTTAATCCAAGTTTTACTTCCAAAAAATTTAGTGTCATNCTTTATTAAATACAATATTTACCCTATGTATCACAAGGTTTAATCCAAGTTTTACTTCCAAAAAATTTAGTGTCATCTTATTTTTGCATACTAAAAATTATGAGGTCAATGTTTTTGCTTGAGGAGTGGCCAGTAATGGTCACTGATTTTTGACTAGACATCTGTTTCATTACCTAAAAGAATCTTAAAAACAGTGGAGCACCAATATCAATTACAGACTAAGTTACCAATTGCGAGATCAATAATCGGCAGATACCAATTAGGTTACTGGTTATTACAGTTTAATAAATTATTAAATATGAAAATAATAAATATAAGCAATTCAGCAATTCCATAGTGTTTATTTTAACAAAATTGTTCACTTGCGGATACAGTATGAGCAAAGCATACTCACTGCTAAAGTGTACTGCAATTTAACAATGTGTAAGCAAGTACAGTTTAATAATCATATTTTAAAATGGGCNCTTTATTAAATACAATATTTACCCTATGTATCACAAGGTTTAATCCAAGTTTTACTTCCAAAAAATTTAGTGTCATATTATTTTTGCATTCTAAAAATTATAAAGGTCAATGTTTTTGCTTGAGGAGTGGCCAGTAATGGTCACTGATTTTTGACTAGACATCTGTTTCATTACAGTAAAAGCAACCTAAAAGAATCTTAAAAACAGTGGAGCACCAATATCAATTACAGACTAAGTTACCAATTGTGAGATCAATAATCGGCAGATACCAATTAGGTTACTGGTTATTACAGTTTAATAAATTATTAAATATGAAAATAATAAATATAAGCAATTCAGCAATTCCATAGTGTTTATTTTAACAAAATTGTTCACTTGCGGATACAGTATGAGCAAAGCATATAATATCAGCACTCACTGCTAAAGTGTACTGCAATTTAACAATGTGTAAGCAAGTACAGTTTAATAATCATATTTTAAAATGGGCAAGTTTTTGTTGAGGAAGACCAACAGTCTCAAGTTTTTAGGTGTGGCATCCTGTTCCTTTTGTTTTGTAGAATGTTTCCTGCTCGAAAAAAAAGAGCCTTTCAGAGGAAACAAAATCAAGAAATATCATTAGATATATTTGAAAATCTCTCTCTACCTTGAGATGCAGATAATTATCATCCTTTCCCAATAAATAATAGAATCAGTAAAATACTTTTAATGCACAAAACAATTAGCCTAATACTACACAGCACTGAACTGTATCTACCAAGTGCAATGCACGTTTGCTACTTCTGTTAGGCCTTATCACTTTACCAAATATTATTTAGGTATTTGTTTCATGAATAAAAAGTTTTCTTGAACTTAAAAAATTCTTGTATTCACACGACTTCTTTTTTGGATCATGCAAAGTTTTCCTTTTTTTGACTATGACATGTGAAAAACTGGGAAAATAATGCAATGTAGAAAAGAAGGAAAAGAGTGAAACCTTTGAAAAAGGTAAGCTGGGGAGAAAAAAAAAACTAACAGGAAACTGGAATAAATTGAATGACTGGAGGAGAGGGGACAGCAGGGAGCAGTGATTGACNCACTTTACCAAATATTATTTAGGTATTTGTTTCATGAATAAAAAGTTTTCTTGAACTTAAAAAATTCTTGTATTCAGACGACTTCTTTTTTGGATCATGCAAAGTTTTCCTTTTTATGACTATGACATGTGAAAAACTGGGAAAATAATGCAATGTAGAATAGAAGGAAAAGAGTGAAACCTTTAAGAAAGGTAAGCTGGGGAGAAAAAAAAAAACTAACAGGAAACTGGAATAAATTGAATGACTGGAGGAGAGGGGACAGCAGGGAGCAGTGATTGACAAGGTAGATGTAGAGATAAGGTGGTTTACACTATGAACTTCCTGGATATGGCTGGCAGGTCTTCCCACTGGCAGACCCATACTCAAAAAAATAATGGTTCCTTTTATTTGTGATTCAAGACAGTCATAAACTTGTATGCTCTAAAGCCTTTAGAGTACTTTAAAGACTAGGATACTGGGCATGTAACGAAAATCAGTAATCAGTAAAGTAACTGTTTAAAGAATGGTAGGTTAAATTTCATTTATAATTTCCAATAACTGCTGATTATTCATCGGTTTTGGCATCGATGCACCACTACTAGAAAACATTAACAGACTGTGCTTTGTAATTAATTAAATATAGGGATGGACAAAGAAAGTGTGACTCTTAGGTTTTTACACATTTGAGGTATATGGCATTAACTGTAAAGAACTTGTAGAAGAATTAATTTTTTTTGTAGAAAAAAGTAAAAAAGTGTCAGGTGC
The DNA here is from genome assembly GCA_002778355.1 of Clitarchus hookeri. Lineage (NCBI taxonomy): Eukaryota > Metazoa > Arthropoda > Insecta > Phasmatodea > Phasmatidae > Clitarchus > Clitarchus hookeri. The sequence goes on along the minus strand of NQII01006878.1, from coordinate 602 downwards.
CATTTTTTTTAGCTTGCTCTATATTGATAAATACAACTGTTGAAAAAATATATGGTCTCACAAAAAATATACAAATGAAGTTGAAAAAAAAATCCAAACTGTGGCAAGTACTTCTTTCATGTAATAAAAAATACAGCTTTTCAAATTTCTTACCTTTTATTGTAGCTATACTTATTGATGAGAAAGTGTGAGAGGTCTTCTAATATTGGTTGAAAATGCAGTGCTATAAACTGCTCCCTGCATATCTAAAATAAAAAGAGCATATCAGTTCAGATACACTCAATTTAATTTTTAACAATATACCTTTATATATAGCACAAAAATATGTACAACCATAGTTTAGGATCACAAAACAAAATGAACCTACACTCTAACCTAGAGAAGAGAGTAGTGACCAGTGACTGAAACAAAATTTACCTGACAAGTTAGGCAACACAGAATTGTTCTTGACAAGAGAACCATCACTTCAACAGTCAATGTCTTTTACACAGGTACAATTTCCTTCCCAGAATTAGGCATTGATATGACAATTTTATTAGTGGTCTACTATGATTGCTCTGATGTCAAGCATCTGCACTTGGGAACTTACCCTGTTCATAATG
>NQII01006877.1:9813-107699 GCA_002778355.1 Clitarchus hookeri | reverse complement strand
GGCCGCCGACGAGAATCCGGAGGGGCGCAGCGAGTCCAGGAGAACCAGCCGACACCAGACGCAGAGGCCTGCCAGTTCCAGGTCACCTGACCTCAACTGCGGAATCACCTACCAGCACAGCCGAACAGATACGTACAGTCATCCAGCGTATGTGAAGGACCCTGAGTAGTGTTCCGCGAGTGCTACGAATATCTGGAATCACCCAGCAAGTACGACGAAGATTATTCCCCCCCCCCCACGACGCGAACTATAAGTAATCCACGTACATAAACGGGAGGGAGTTGTCTAGGGAACTTGTATGTCAATGAACCTGTTAAAGGAATAATAAAACTAGATTGTTTTTGAACTCCAATCGCCCTGTGTTTACTTAAGTAGTAAATTGGCCCTTTAGACACCAGTATAAACACTTTCTACCAAGCGGCAGCTTTTGGTGCTTGTCAATGTCACCAATGTAACTACTGTGGAAATACTTTTAACACAAGGTATAATTCATGTCGGCATGAAAGTTGCCATTCCATGTTCAGCCCGGCATACAAAACATTCCACTGTGATACCTGTGATGCCATGTTTGCCCGAAGTGACGGTGTGTATAGACTTAGCAATACATGCAAAGGCTATGTTCGTCGTTCATCAGGAAGCGAGTGCAAGTAGTGCGGCAAGAAATTCAGGAAAGGTAGCTGGACCAAATAACATGAAGATAGCAACTGTAAATTTGCTACGGTCTACCAGACCTACCCATGTGATAACTGCAGTTCAGTATATTCGAATAAGAGCCAATTGACTGCTCACAGAAGATATTGTTCTTCTGCTAAATCAGTCAACATGACTGTCAATATGAATACAATATGTTGAGCATGTATCAAATGTGATTATGTATTTGTATTATGTCAAGTCTGTAAGTAAAGGTAAAAGTATGTAAATGATTTCAGTGTTATTCATTTATGTTAATCCTTGTCAATATTAAGTTCACCTCCACCTCTGAGAAAAACCAGATTCTGACAAAGTCGAAAATATAATTAACTGTAAAAATATTAATATATTAATATAAACGATTACCATCAGTCCTACAACACAAGGACGACAGCTCGAGTCTTCGCTAACACGGCTAGCTCTTAACAACCAAACATAGAATGAAAAAATTAACGATGTTATACACTACCAGATTATTCTGAACAGTACAACAGATTCCAAGGTGCTGTAGCTCAAAATGCACGCATCAGATACATACAAAACTACTTTAGAGGGCTGCATTGAACCTTCCTAAAGACTTCCCACTAATAAAATAATATGGTCACCACTGAAAGTCCCATAGGTACACGCAGCACGACGAGAACACTGCGCGTCAGTTCAGAGCCTTGCGCTTAGCGGCGATGGTGTACTTGATGCGCGTGGCAGTGTCGCTCTTATCGCTCCCGCGCTTCTCGGCCAAGACGTGGGAAAAAGTTCCGGATAGACGGAGGGCTTAAATGAGATACATTTAATACTCTCTGTTAAAGCGTTGCATGTTTCGGAAAGGTACAGTCTATCCCTCTTGTCAGTAATATAATAATAATACGTTTGTTTTATAAATATATTCGCCTCTACGATGCAGACGAAACACTTACCCCAAATATATATATTAGAGGACCAGTAGCAGGTGCCAGCGAGATGCCGTGTTGACCCTGAGCGCACACACAGAGAACAGTGGACGGCCGGTGCACGAGTGATCGTTGAGAAAGCTGCGAGGATTATACATATTCCTTCCGAAAAACCAAATTGGAATGGTAGAGCATGAGACATGTCTCCGGCAGGCTGCTAGGTAAAAGGTTGTTAGAAGGAATATAAGAAAACCAAGGTGGAATGACTCTTGTACAGAGCAGGATGGGATTGTCTAGCACTATTTAACGTCTCATAGAGTATCTTATCACGATTTTTACATGAAAGAAGACATGATATGTTCAGCCAATGGCCATCTTGGATGGTGTCATATATTTTAACGTTATTCATTTACCATATCAATGCTAATATTAGGTTCACGTTTATCACTAGGAAAAGATAATTATCAGATTTTGTCAACGTCCGAAAGAGAATTAATATTTTTTTGTACAGTTCCAAGGCACGAACTCAGTTCTCTATCGAACGTTTCTTGAGACGACTACCAATTTAATCTAGTGCAACAGAAAGAAATACCGGTCAATCGAGTACTTGGGCCTCTATAAAATTTGGCTCTCTTAGGCCATTGCAGAAACAAACAGCAGCCAATCATAAAGTGCCGGCACAGAGTAGATAAGAACATAGAGACGAAACGGTGTGATGGTTCCTTTGATGTGGACGTACCCATTCGCTGATTGGCTGCGAACAGCTCCGGGAACAGACCTTACTGTATGCTACTATAGGTTCCGACCGTGTGCATACTTCCAACTTAAATGAGATACACTTAATACACTCTGTTAAAGCGTCTCGTAGAGTATCTCATTACGATATTGACATGAAAGAACAAATAAAATGTTCAGCCGATTACCATCTTGGATGGTGTAATCTATTTTAACGTTATTCATTTATCATATCAATGCTAATATTATGTTCACGTCCATCACTAGGAAAAGCCAATTATCAGATTTTGTCAAAGTCCGAAAGGGAATAAACATTTTTGTACAGATCCAAGACACGAACTCAGTTCTCTATCGAAGGTTTCTTGAGACGATGGCCAACTTGGATAGGGTCATAGTATTATTTTAACGTTATTAATTTATTATATCCATGCTTATCGAAGGGTTCTTGAGACCATGGCCATCTTGGATGCCACCATAGTAATATTATTTTAGCAATACTCATAACCAAGCTAATGCTGATGCTTCCCTTTAAGGCACGAACTCAGTTCTCTATCGAAGGTTTCTTGAGACGACGGCCATCTTGGATGATGTCATAGTATTATTTTAACGTTATTAATTTATTATATCCATGCTTATCGAAGGGTTCTTGAGACGATAGTCATTTTGGATGCCACCATAGTAATATTATTTTATCATTAGTCATAACCAAGCTAATGCTGACGCCTCCCTCCAAGGCACGTACTCAGTTCTCTATCGAAGGTTTCTTGAGACGACGGCCATCTTGGATGAGGTCATAGTATTATTTTAACGTTATTCATTTATTATATCCATGCTTATAGAAGGGTTCTTGAGACGATGGCCATCTTGGATGTCGCCTTAGTAATATTATTTTAGCATTAGTCATAACCAAGCTAATGCTGACGCCTCCCTGCTCACTGGTAAAAAATTTGACCTTGACCTTTGAGCACTTATGTGATATACGCGAGGTAAGTATGAATTTTAAACCTTGACATTTGATCACTGATGTGATATACACGAGGAAAATCATAATTTGACCTTGACCTTGACCCCACGTTGATCACTAACGTGATATGCACGAGGAAAATAATTTTACCTTGACCTCCAGACCTTGACCTTGACCTTGATCTCCAAAAATCACAGACAAATCGTAATAACTTCGCGGCTGAAGACGGGAGCTTGATCCCGTCTTCAGCAGCTTCGACGATGGCGAAGCCATCGTCAAAGCTGCGAAATTATTACGTTTTCAAGAGGCGCAGGTATCTAACACCTTCGCAATGTCTAATGTATAGACTTTATTCATTTTCACTCACCTGTTCCTTTGCTTAATTTTAGGCTGTGATCTTCCATTAGAAACGTCGTAAGCAACATCATACTTGTAACGATTTCTTCAGTAGTAATTTCCCTATAATGATATATATTTGTACGTTCCTTAGTCCGTTTGTTTTCTTTAGGATGGTTGTCTTTCATTTTCGACGATGAAACCTGCTTGTACACTATACTTATGTCATTATCAATTGGTAATGTCATAGGAATAGTGTATTGTCCGGTCCCAAGCCCGGGACCCATCTGCATGCTAATGTCGATGGTAAGTGGGAGGGCAACGATGCTGATGGTAAGTGATGTGTGTGTATGTTCATGCATGCGTGTGTGCGTGTGTATATTCATATGTATACGCACGTATGTTGGGTGTGCTCGTGTGTTCGTGAGTGTATACATAGGCATACTCATGTATGTTGGCTGTGCTTGTGTGTGCGTGTGTGTATACATATGTGTACGCCTGTATGTTGGATGTGCTCGTATGTGTGTGCTCGTGTATACATATGTTTACCTGTGTATGTTGGATATGCTCGTGTGTGGGTGTGTATACACATGTATGTTGGATGTGAATTTGTGTGCGTGTGTGTGATTTCATATGTATATGCATGTGTGTGTTGGGTGTGTGCCTGAGCATGTGTACGTCTACATATGCATAATATATATATATATGTGTACATATGTATGGCTCTGCTCGTGGACGTGTGCCTGGGTGTGTACTTGTGTGTGTATGTGTGTGTGCGCTCGTGTGAGAGTGTGTGCAAGTGCGAGCCGACAACCCATCAGCACGTCTCAACGAAGCGCTACGCAGAATATCATCATCGTGATTTAAAATATACTGAATGTACCAGTAAGTTGGCCCTTTCTTGGATGAATAAAAAGCGAAAGATCATGGACGATGCGATACATACTGTCCCCTATGGATATAATATTACATAATAAAGCATATCTGGGACAGACGCCTTTGGGAGGTCATGATGTGTAGCAGAAAACAGTTCCTCTCCTCGGGTAAAGTGCTTTCATTTCTCGTGTATCATATTGATTTTGGAAAGTATGCTGGCTGGTAGCATACTATAGTTCACGTTATTCGTGTCATATATCATAAGCTATACATCGGTATATTTGCATACTTTTAGTCATATGCAAGAAGCGCCGGCTGTTGTCTGGGTAAGTGTACGTGCGTGTGCGTATATATTTGGATAAGTGTGTGTTTGGTACGAATATTTTTGGGTAAGTATGTGTGTGTTCGCATATGTTTGGGTAAGTGCGTCTTTGTGTGCGAACATGTTTGGGTACGTGTGTGTGTGTGCGAACATGTTTGGGTAAGTGCGTGTTTGTTCGCGAACATGTTTGGGTAAGTGCATGTTTGTGCGCGAACATGTTTGGGTAAGGGCATGTATGTGTGGGAACATGTTTGGGTAAGAGCGTGTTTGTTCGCGAACATGTTTAAGAAAGTGCATGTTTGTACGCGAACATGTTTGGATAAGTGCGTGTTTGTACGCGAACATGTTTGGGTAAGTGTGTGCGTGTGCGTATGTGTTTTGGGTGAGTGCGTGTTTGGGAGTGTATATGTTTGGGTAAGTACATGCGTTCACGTAAATGTTTGGGTAAGTGCCGTTTGTGTATGTATATGATTGGGTAAGTACGTGTTTGTGCTCGTAAATGTTTGGGCAAGTGCAAGTTTGTGTGCGAACATATTTTGTTAAGTGCGTGTTTGTGTGCGAACATGTTTGGGTAAGTACGTGTTTGTGTGCGAACATGTTTGGGTAAGTGCGTGTTTGTGCTCGTAAATGTTTGGGTAAGTGTATGTGCGTGTGCATATATGTTTGGATAAGTAAGTGTTTGTGTATGTATATGTTTGGGTAAGTGTGTGTGTGTTAGCATATGTTTGGGTGAGTGTATGTGTGTGTGCATGTATATGTTTGGGTAAGTGTATATTTGTGACCGTATATGTTTGGGTTAGTGAGTGTGTGTGTACGTATATGATTGGGTAATTGCTTATTTGTGCGCGAACATGTTTGTGTTAGTGAGTGTGTGTGCGCGAACCTGTTTGGGGAAGTGAGAGTTTGTGTGCGAACATGTTTGGGTAACTGTGTATTTGTGTGCGAACATGTTTTAGTAAGTGAGTGTTTGTGTGCGAACAGGTTTGGGTAAGTGTGTGTTTGTGCGTGAACATGTTTGGGTAAATGCATGTTTGTACGCGAACATGTTTTGGTGAGTACATGTTTGTACGTGTATATGTTTGGGTAAGTGAATGTGTGTGTGTATATATATATGGTGACATCCTTTGTGTGAGGGTGCATGCTAATAAGTTCACATAGGGCTTAAATGACTATTTGCTAATTATCATTTTCGGTGTCGATTTCTAAGATGTGAATTTGACGAGCACATCTTAAGCGGTTCGGGAATTAAGACCAACTATTTTTATAGGTTCGTATAGGGCTTAAATGATCATGTGGTGTTTTTCCTTGTCTGTATCGATGTCTTTGATATGAATTCGACGAGTACATCTTAAACGGTTCAGAAATTACGGCCCTCTATGCTTATTAGTTAGCAAATGGCTTAAATGACTGTTTGGTAACCATCCTTGTCTGCGTCGAGGTCTATGTTATGAATTTGGTGTATACATCTTAAATGGTTCGTGTATGATGCCATACTATGCTTATAAGTTAGCATAGGGCTTAAATGACAATTTGGTAACTATCCTTGTTGGCGCTTCGGCCTATGTTGTGAATTTGATGCCTACATCATAAATGGTTCTGAAATTACGGCCAACTATGCTTATAAGTTGGCAAAGGGCTTAAATGACTATTTGGTAAATATCCTTGTTGGCACCGATGCTTATGTTGTGAATTTGGTGCCTTCATCTTAAACAGTTCGTCAACTGTGCTTATAGGTTCGTATAGGCCTTAAATGATCATGTGTTAATTTTCCTTGTCTGTGTTACGTCTATGTTACGAATTTGACGAGTGCATCTTAAACGGTTCGAAAATTACGGTCATCTATGCTTATAAGTTAGCAAAGGACTTAAATGACTATTTGGTAACCATCCTTGTCTGCATTGAGGCCTATGTTACGAGTTAGGTGTCTACATCTTAAACGGTTCGGAAATTAAGTCCAACTATGCTTATAAATTAGCATAGGGCTTAAATGACTATTTTTTAATTAACCCTGTTGGTACCGTGGCCTATGTTGCGTATTTGGCACCTACATCATAAATGGTTCGGAAATTACAGCAAACTGTGCTTATAAGTTAGCATAGGGCTTAAATAACTATTTGGTAATTATCCTTGTTGGTGACTTGGTATATGTTACGAATTTGGTGCCTACATCTTAAACGGTTCGTCCACTATGCTTATAAGTTAGCATAGTGCTTAAATGACTATTTGGTAATTATCCTTGTTGGTGACTTGGTATATGTTACGAATTTGGTGCCTACATCTTAAACGGTTCGTCCACTATGCTTATAAGTTAGCATAGTGCTTAAATGACTATTTGGTAAGTATCCTTGTTGGTGCCTTGGTATATGTTACGAATTTGGTGCCTACATCTTAAACGGTTCGTCCACTAGGCTTATAAGATAGTATAGGGCTTAAATGAATATTTTTTAACATTCTTCAGCTAACCTGACTTGCAGGTTTCGAGAGCTTCGCGTAGCTAATTAGTTAAAAAAAATTAATTTAAAGAAATTAAAATTAAAAAAATTTATTTTCGAAACAAATTGTGAGAGCCTCGCGTAGAGACGAGCGTCAGCAGTTTGAGAGCCTTGTGTACAGACGGGCGCCTTGCGAAGCGCGCGCTGCGGTGACGTCATCGGCTACCGCGGGAGGGAGAGCTATTTGCCCCCTGCCAGAAGCCAGGAGCCAGGTGACACAGAACCACCATATATATACTACTAGCTATATATGTGTTATTTAATTAAATTGTATAATAGGGTAGACAATTGTTTATATTGATCATAAGTGAGTGTTTGTGTATATATGCATTATATTTGTACTTATAAATACATATGTTGTGTATGTGTTTGTCACTATTGTTTCTGCACTGTATTTAATTTCAGTAGTTATATTCTATAAAATGACTACTACCTTAACACTCTTTATATTCCAGATTTAACTTTCTATTGGTTAAGACATCGACTGGCAAGAATGTATTATTTGCCAACAAAGAACTACATAATTGCTGGCGTACCCCTTGAATACTTTAGGACCTGGAGATAAATGTCTGCCTTTAAGAACTTCCTAAACACCATCAGTGAATTTCAAAAATTTAAACGACTCCTTGTGGTTTCAATTTGAAAAATCCTTAATTTAGTTAAGATTTGGCCAAACATTAAGCTAGTTGTCATAAATAGTGTCACAGAAAATTCAACAAATTAAATTTGGTGAGATCACAAAAAAAGAGACCAGAAAGCAACAGTACCATCTAGTGAAGTTGTAAAAGGAACAAGGAAACACCTTTCACAAAAAAAAATACATCTGCATCTTCTGCACAAGTGAGAGTGGCCTTCATGAGTTCATTACCCTTGATAATGGTAAGAATGTCAGACACATGGTTTCTGACCTATATGATATTGCTGTTATAAAAAGAATAGCTGCCGAATATGTAGCAATAGATCGTATGTAAAATCTTAATTGCCTCACTGAATTCGTTTATTGTCATAGATCGCTCAAAATGTTACAGGAGATTATAAGAAATACAAGAAGATAGAGGTGTAGGATTTCGCTGAACCTATTAACTTTAAAGAAAACTCAGTATATGCAATCTGCTTCAAGCTACCTGTTTTGTATCAGAAGAATTCAGATAGTCTTGTGACACTTGGGACTCAGAAAGAGATCAACAAAGTTCGCTTCAAGGAAAAGGTACTCAGCTACTTTCCACAGGTCCAAGTGCATAATAGTGGTAATATGATGAGCCAAATTTTCACTAAGGCATGAAACAAATTCTGAAACATGCTTATTGCACATTAGACTATTGAGGTACAGCCATGCTGGCAAAAGTTGCCAATATCATTCTTGAAGACATCTTGGGGTCTTATGGATTTCACTTTTATGCCACATTTCACTAACCAGTCACAAATATTCAGTACCTACAACATTGAATGTTTGTTTCGATGTTGCTGAATGGAAGTTGCATCAACAGGTAAGACACACACGAATCCCAGGAATCTCTTACTATCTCCCAAACAATAATGTTCAACTAAAAGAAACGTACAAATTCTGAGGTACTCTCTCTATTCTTTGCCTTTGACCCAGCACTTCTGGCGTACATAGGGGTGAATGAGCACAACTTGACATCCTCAAGAAAATTGATCATTCAACTCCGCTATTTATGAAATTGTGTTAGTTACCATCACATCCTTTGGATGGAGAACCTGCTAGCAACTGCTTTTTGCTAGACAGAATATGAAGGAGTTGTGTGCCCATACAAGTTCCCTATCAGGCTTTCTACAGTTGGTGCAATATACAAGCTAGATCATAACCATTCAAACAACACTGCAAAGGGTTCACTCAATCACACAGGGATCAGCCTCTTCTAGTCCCCATTTAACCCCAATACATGACAGATTAGATAAGCTATCATACTTCTGGAAGAACCTGAAAGAAAGAACTCACCTCTGCCTAATAACTATGCCACTATAGCAGCAATATCTGAAATTTTTTTATAGTTCAGGAGCCAAACTCAAAATGACCAAGATAGCTACGGCAACAATTGTGCAGGCAGTGAAGCATGAAAATATGTAGATTTAATAATTTCTCCAGATGATTTAAAATAACAAGATAGAAAATTGATACAGTCTGGTATTGTGAGCGTACCATGTTTACCGACAAACAGAGCAATTTTCAAAGAACAACCTGCTATTTCACATCTCACACCTCTCTTCTATGAGATAGCAGCTTCAGCATCCATGATCAATCATGCTATGGAATTTGTTTTTCATCAAAAGAGTTCCTCAATACCATACAGATTCCATAAGTAGCAATGGATGCTTCTGTGTTTGCAGTGTGAAAGTACAAACAGTGGCAATGGCTTAAGTTACATGAAGAAGACTTTTTTGTGGCGATGTTCTGAGGACTTCACATACAGATCACTGTGTCTTATTTACTTCGTAGTGTGTACAACGATATCTTACAGACAAGACATTTCAGGTAACTTTTTGCCAACTCGCAGTAACTTTGTAAAAAAAAAAATGTATTTCTAATGAAGTGCCTACAGACGGTGTTTGGGATTGGCCATGGGTGAGGAGGTGGGGGTGATGTGGGACATTCTTCTGAAGAAACACAGACAGCTTGAATCAGAGAACAAATACTGAGTTTTCATTAAAGTTGTCTTATTTTATTCCATCTTATCACCAGCAGCATTTTCAGTGATCTGTGACGAATAACGAATTAAGTAAGGCAATTTAGATGTTACATGCCATATATTGCTACATCTCCAGCAGCTATTCTTGTTGAACGACAGTTTCCCTCAATTCGTGATGTACAACTTCACAGTTAACATTTTGGTTTATTTGTAACACAGTAAAAATTCATCGAATCTTCGGGCATTCATCTAAAATCAATATTACGTATTCATTTCATAGTTACCCTAAATGACTGTAGCGATCTTACAGGGCTGTCTCAAAAAATTCAAGACTTGTGTCCCAAGGCCAATAGATAGGTAGAATTCGGTAAATGGAAGATATTTTCCTACATCAACATTAATGGAATTGCTCAGACGTTGGGAAATGTGAATTCCGAAGCCCTTCCAGTGTTTCACAGCTTTAGTGGCTGTAACTTAATCCCGGCATTCTTTGGGAAGGGGGATAAATCATGATGGATGACCTGGAAATCTTATCTGAAAATTACAGCAGCCTTCACCAAGATTGCTAAGAATTTATTACATGCTAGTAGACAGAGAGAATGACACCTTCAAAATTGTTGGACACTTCGCAATAATTTTCTACCAGAGAAGAAGCCAACTGGATGGAGTGAATAAAGCTCGCATAAAATGTTTTGTTCGCAAAACAAAACAATGGAACCCCTCCTCCGACAGTTTGCTGTTATTGAACATACAAAGCGTTCTGTTTACCAAGTAGGGATCTGGTCCCCATGAAACATACCTCAAGAGAAGCTATCCACTCCAAAAAGATGAGGTGAAAAATTGACAATAACAATCACTGCTGGGCCTCTTTGTGGATGACACTACTAGTAGCACCTAAGGTATTCGGTGAAATTGTATGTGTGTTTTCAAAACTGTGGATGGTCACACAGGCGGGTGTTCTTGCAAGAAGGCATTGTGGACCGGCGCTGAACTTTGCAATTGTATCAGAAATTGAACTCATAAAATTTTCATTGCATTAATTCTCCGGTTTTTTTTTTTTTTGCATTTATTTAGTAAAATAAGTCTACAATTTAGAGAGTCTAGCTAGAGTTCACAAAAGTTTTGTGTTCTTTTTAATCATTTAATCTTTTGATGACACTAAGGTATGTATTCATTCTTACACTGGTCCTTGTTGCCTTTTTCTCAGTTCTATTTCTGAAAGATGTCACTTGACTGGATCCATTAGTACTAAGCGCGTGGATCCTACGAAAAATGATTAGTATTCGAGCAAACGGAACTCCACTCAAAGTTTGGTGCTTTTGACTACGTGTAACAACAAATTTTATATCGTTCCCATGCACTTCAATAACGCAATCCTTTCACGGCTTCTTTCGTTTAAAAGTGTGCTTCTATCGACATCTGAAGGTGGTAAAGGACTACAGGAAGAAGTGTTGACTGAGAATCCGAGCTCAAGAAGACGACCTCCCTTTCACCCCGTTCACACCTCCTCTACAAGGTCACCCTTGTGTTTGCACAAGCCCCTGCAGCCGAGAGCACATACACGCTATGTGGCCCTCTTCTCCGCCTCGCCAACAATCAACCGAGATCCTCCGGTAATTGAGAGTAGCTTGTTACAAGCTCTGTGGCAACGTGCCAGCCTAAGTTTCTCCTCGCCGCCTCTCGCCAGTCTTCGAGTGTCTTCATCGGCCGTCGAGCGCTTTTCCTTCCTCCGGGCGACGTAAACAGCCTGAAGAGAAGACAATAACCACTCACCAAACATTATATTTAAAATTCTGTATTCTTATCCGTGCAGCACGGATAAGAGACATGAAGTTTGAACATTCATCAAATCTCTATTGTCTCGATAGTGCTTAATAGGGATACTACAAAACATCTTCTCATCAACATTATATTCCGTAATTTTTCTTTTAGGAATTGTTACTATAGATTCGAAATCCCAAACAGGCAATATTGGTTACAAGAAATTTATTAATAAGCAGTTGCTCCTAATGTGCCAATAACGAAGAATTTGTAGTGTTTGCCATTTGTAGACTGGACAAACGTTACAGTGGCGACTGAAAATACAGCCTTCCGTTCACCTAATGCTTCAGTGGCGATAGATATAGGTGACTTACTTCTAGCTTGTCATGGATGTTAGCGAATAAGTACCGAAAACGTAGTGTTGAATACCTTTTGCTAATAGTATTCACAGCATGTACATGATATGGCATACAAGCGGACGTAATCTTTAACCGTTTAAAATTTTCTACAGGAGAGACTCCTTAATTTTCTATTTGGCTAGGTAACGCCTCTGCCTCATGTTATAAAGCCAAACTGGGAGTGTCTTACTTGCTCATATGACATAGATATACATATAATATACACACGTAACCATGACTTACCCGTGGTTAGACTCTGGAACATCATACTCATCCTATCTCTGAGTTCATCACATGTTGCAGCGTCGGGGAAACCGTGATGTCTGCTGTGCACGGCAAGAAGTCATTACAAGTTTAGGTACCTGTCATGAATCTAGTATTACTAGTTTTTAGGTATTTGTAAAAATACCTTTTAAAGCTAAGAACGCAACGATTTCTCATCGCGTTAATGAGTTATAAAGGAGTCTTCGAAAACACATTTTACCTCTTTTAGCCCTCTATATGATTGAATTTCGTGAAATCTTTTCTTAGACTATACCTACGCCGTAGGAGTTAGAAATCCCTAAATTACCATGCTTTTGCGTTCAGTGCGTTGGTAAATAAGTCAGTCAGTCGGAATGTTATTTTTATAAAAAGTGATTTATATCATACCCAACCTACGCCGTAGTTTCATTACTGTGAATACTGTTAAAATTAAATATTGCCATATTCACTGCTTCTAAGCAAGAACGCGTTTTATTACAAGATTTCCAGTAAAACGTTTTGTATTACCTTGTAGCTTGCCTATAGTCTATCCGATAGCAAATATGTTACAACATAGTACCTTAACACTTAATGTAATGGATTCGACTCTCGCCCCTAACTTGTGGGAGATCACTGTGTTCTTGGATGAGAATTAAGTTTATTTAATATACCTACTTCAGAAAGTCCTCTTTAATGCCTGTGGCAATAAGTTGGTAATGTTTGTAAATAATAGTAAAAACTTGTCATACAAACTTGGAAAATTAATCATTATAAAATTATTTAATTCCTGGTTATGAAAGATAATAATTTACAGCCTGTTTCGTGACTATTAGAACTGCGGCGTTATAGAAAGATAACACTTTTTCTACTGTCTTTCTTTTACTTACGAAGACCATTTTTTTGCCACATTCTTCTATCTTAGCATTGCCCTTCCTATAGTATTCGCTTAATCATTGTTTTGGCAATACACTCCATGTCCACCGAGAAAAGACTCTCTCTTTCTCTCTCTCTCTATCTCTCTCTCTCTCTCTCTCTCTCTCTCTCTCTCTCTCTCTCTCTCCTATCTAGCAGTAACCAATCCATTATATTTTTTCTTTCCTTATCCAGATACTGTTCTTGATCGTATTGTTTGAACGCTATCCTCTAGTTGGGTTTCGTCATATTTGCATGCATCATACGCAATAATTGTTAAATTACATTAGTATTATTCTTTACCACACTCCAAAGGCTTGTAAAGGAACTAAATATAGGCAAATTGGAACCCGAGTCAAGAAATGTATCGAGCTACAAATAAAACAAAATTGACTTTTCTGCTTCTGATGTGTGAGAAAGCGTAACTGGCGTGAATTGAAAAATTGGTACAGAAATATTTCCAACTGTTATTTTATTGATTTACAGTTCAGTTATATTTCAACATTGCGCCCTAGTCCATTACAAAAATTTCTTAATGTGACACCAACAAACATCTCTACAATAATTGTACCAGCAAAGAATGTTCTGGTAAACTTTCGTTCAATGTTGTTTGTAAGAGAAAAAGAGAGAGAGAGAGTGACAGTTGAATCTCTTATGTTATACCCAGAAATAGCGAAAATATATATTTCACGATTCTTCAAAATTTTCGGCGCTGTATAACGGAAGTATTACGTTTCCCCTCTTAATCGGATCGTCTACCATATAGTCAATATTTAGATGCTTATATAGGCTATAACCGGATGTAATTTTTTTTTGTTCCAGCGGGATATAAATGTATTTGTATTATAAAAGTGTACACCAGATTTGCTTATACTTTATTTATAGCATGGCACGTTTCATAAACCAAGTTTGTAAAAGGAATTTCGAAATATGTGTATATTAGAATACTTTATCACTAAACTAATTTTTATATATATTTTTTGTCACTATTTCACATAACGTATATTTATGTTATCAGTATTAAATTTCAAGAGCAATTTTTGCACAGGGTGAAGTAATTATTTATGTAGATGGGTGATGAAAATTCGTTTGAATATGCTATTTTAAGTATTCAACAGGTGATAAAACCACCGGAGCTGCTGGTAACAACCTAAAAGTTGCAATGTGTCACACACGAAACTCAGGAACGTCTGCACAACTCAGCGAACAGTATAGAAAAAAAATATGTTACGAAATTACCTCCTAGAAGGTTAACTGTACTGTCTTTAATTTGTAAATTGAGCCCGTTGAGGAAAAATTTTTTATCAAAACAATTAACATTATATTCTATACAAATAATGTTAATGTCATTTTAAATCTTATTGCTAGCTCAAGGCTTTGGGAGTCGACAAAATATTTCACATCACTTCTTACTTGCTTAAATCTTACACAATTCCACATACTTTATGAAGAGCCTCACAAATTCCAATTATCATAATTATACTGACTCCTAGTATGTTTAATGACTCTTATAAAATTTTTCTATGCATTTGCAACACTGAAAAATGTTTGTTAAAATGAGTCGATTTGTTTTATTTGTAATAGAAAATTTCTAATGGTTATGGAATTTTTAAGTACCGTGTATCATAAAGGAAAAAAAAAATAACAACTACAATTTTGGAAGTTAAAATGCAATTTAAAAAAAAATTGCACTTTTTTTTTTAATTTTTGTTATCATTTGGTTTAAATTAAACAATTATTTTTTAACTGTATTACATTCTGTGATAGAAAAATGTTAAGTGCTCTAAGACAGAATGTTTGATATCCAGTAACGTAACAGTTAAAATTAAATATATTTAGTGCAAAATGAGCACTAGTTTCCTCACTAAGTTTGCTAATTGTTATCATGTATTCTTTGACTGCGAAAGGAAGTTCTTCACAAAAATAGCTTCACTGCAACTAAAAAAATGGAGAAATATAATACTTTTAATTTGGTTAATGACAAAAATATCGAGACAAGAGAAATTTGTTACCTAAAATGTATAATCAGCTGTTATGCGGCGATCGAAACTACTTATACCAGGCTCTCACAAAAAAATTTGGAAGTACAAAACTATCATAAAAAAAAAGTTTTCACCCATTTACGACATCAACCAGAAAAGTTTTGTAAGAAAATATACAACCAAACGTGTACAGTACCCTTAAGCTGTAATTAGCGTCAAGGCGAAATAGCGCTGCAAAAATTTGCTACTTGCAGAAATCTGCTTCTTACAGAATGTTATTTACTCCTTATTGTTCAGCCTAGCCAATAATTAAATAAATAGTAATCCAAATATCTCCCTGCTTAAAAATAAAATAATAATTAATTTTTCATGCAGCTTCTTTATTTTAAGCCAATTTAGGGCAAATGTTTGTTTGATTAATAAAGACTTCTGTGGAATTCTGAAAGCATTGCACGTGTCCTTACTTTCTTACTTTAGCTGAAGCTAAAGAAATTCATGAGTATTAATTTACAAGAACAGTTTTTCATATCACTTTTTATGCCACGGTTTTGTTGTAACTGCAATAAAATATAAATATACTCCCACAGGTACGCGCCATGACAAAATGCAGGCCAGTTGCAGTGTCCATGAACAGTCGTTTCTCCCTTTGTTTTTTTCTTTTGTAAATCATTACGATTTTAAAAAAGAAGCATAGTGACGCATGGTTCTTGCAACACTGCTAAACCACGCCCTTCTTCTGTTGCGCAGCACGCTCGCGACCAATGGGGTTGGACCGACAAGTACAGCGAGTAATTGGAAGATGTAGCGCCCTGTAATTGAGCTCGTATGGCTGAATCGAAACACGTTGTAGAGAATGGACACATGTTCTGTGGAAACAAAGGAAAATCTTGCTCACCATTTTAAAACACTGTGCGTAATAACAACAGATAATCATCGCTTTAGACTTCTTGGATGTAAATTATATGTGCATTTCATACTGGCATTTTATGTCTGCCCTGTTCTTTCCGAACACACATTATTTTCTTAGTGCAAAAATTTCCGTGTCATCTGCATTAATTTTCTCAATAATTATAATTTATAATCTACGGCATAAGAACTACCAAGTGAAATTATTACGTCCACGGAACATTGCCCTAGAATATGCGGACCTCGTGGAAGAAGTGTTAAATAAATCAGAACTATAAATAGCTTTAGTCCTTCATATAGACTCAATTTCCTGTATACAGAAATCATTCACTCATGAGGCAAAATATCTCTGATAGCATAATCAGTTTAACTCAAGCTTGCCATGATGATATCGTAAACTCGCAGTGCAGCAAACTTATTCAGCATGCTATCAAGCTTGAATTTAACTAGCTAGTGTCCATGTGTATAGATTGTAGCAAAGTTTGATTAGTTACACTTTTTGCAAGCTTGCCTTGAAGAGCAGCAAGTATAATTCAAGCCATCTGCAAGCTAGCTATTAGCAACTGTCTACCAATCTACATAAATTTGGCTTGAATAAAAACTTGAATTACACATGACATGACAACCTTGCTCGGCAAGGCAAATTCAAGTAAAATGTCAAGATTGCCGCAAGCTTATACGTTATCTGGGATATTAGATACAATTATACATTATATATTTTTAATTGCTTGTTTATATCCTTATCGAGCCCACAGCCTTCCAAACTCCCAACAGCGTCACCACGGGAGTACGTTATTGTCTGCGAAACTTTGGGGATTCATTAAGTGCGATTATCAGTTCTTCCGAAAGCTTTGATTAAAGATGAGGTAGACTGGCGTTCGTATTCTGCGCATGGCTCCAACATAGGTTCAAGAATTTTGAAAAAGGACTGTCAAATAAACGTGTCTTAACAATAGCGTGACGTTTGTTTGCATGTGATTTTATCTCAATCTCACGCATTCGGGGAAAAAAAAACCTTTTCTTAACTTTATCACATAGTATTCACCTAACAACTTAGTTAAAAGAATGTTCTTTCATATCGAAGATCTAAATTCTTTTTTTAAATAGTGTGCTTAACTTGGCCAAAACCACATAGTTTTTACAGTTATATGGAAAGAAAAGCAGTTCAATGTTGCGATACCGAGAATTATTATAAGCGCACTCTGCCCTATGTTAAGTCTACTGTTTGGGTTAGTTTTGCTCAGGTTGGGAACAAAACGGGATTCCTTGGGGGATAGTTTAGCATAGGGAAAATTTCCGCCATAAAGAATTAAAGTATTTTTTTATGGTTAAAGTATTTTTTTGGTTTCATTCTGATATATGTCTTTCTGTGACTAAATATTTATTATTATATTAATATTTTCTCTATTATTCAAGTCCCCCGATGACTTTTAGAAGAGTAATCATACAAATGTCTCAGCCCTTTCACGACAGGTTTATATGAAAAAGTATGTTTCATAGAAAGCGAGTTTGAGATTTGATATATTAACAACACGAAAACGGCGTAGGAGATATGATATGTTGTCAAGGTTAATTCTTAGGTTTTTATTGCCTTCTTGCAGAACTGCCAATAAATCAAGAACAACATGCGACTTTTTTTGGCAGAAAGTGTTTTAGAGAATTACAGCCACTGAAATATATGTGTGCATTTATTTTAAATACTAATTGCAGCGCCTATGGTAAGATAATTATATGCGTATAGAAACATTGCTTAAGTGTAGTAACATTTAGGTTTGTCTCACATAAAATGCGAATAGAGGATCATCCTAAATTAATGACTGCATGCTCGTGATAAGTGATGAAGGTAAGCGATCGGGATATGTAGCTTATGGTCCCCATACCATAATCCGTGTGTGGGTCTGGTATGGCGAGTGCGAATACATCATGGATCATTCCGCTCACCCACACGCCTACGCCCTTCCACTTACGATCAAAGTGTCCTCTACACGAACAGTTTAGATTTGACGGTGTTCACTAAGTGTTCATCAATGCACTTCTACTCGTGTGCATTTATGACAGGAGAATTTCATTTAACAGCTGCACCGACCTGCTAATTACTCGCGGCAATCAAAAGCAAGCTTTGAGATTCTGAAGTTTTATGGAGGCCTTCAAGGACATAAGTTACCTAATACGACATCGTGCAGCGCTCCGGTTGAGACTTTGCATTTTGCCAACATTGAGTATACACTGATCCCAAACCGATAAGAATTGCAAGTTAACGAGTTGCCTTCATTTAGGGAACTAGTTATAGAGAAGCAGATTTCAATTGAACCATGGTTTGAAAGATACTTTGAAATTAATAAGTTCGAGTCTGAAGAAGACCTTCATACCTGGATATGGCTTTAAAAGATAGTGCATGACACTGGTGGGTTGCATAGCATGCATTTTTGCTTATGTAAGCAGCTAGAATAAATGTATTTGAGGCTATATATCGAAAACAACAAGATGAGGTATTTTGTGTGCACTCAAATATGTACCGGGATTTTTAATCTCGGTCGTAACAATTTATCAGAAGTCCATTTCACGTAATTGAATGAACACACTTGACATGGCGCCCACCAACGACTGATGCAGATATCATTGTCAGGAGTCGGTTGAAACAGGCACTTCATTTCCATAAGCCTTGGCCAATCAACTTGCGAGTAGCCATGAAATGAAGGAGCACTTTCAAGACGAAAGTTTTGACTTCCGCACCCCAAAGATAGTAGACACCATCAGTACAAGAAGTGTGTCAAATACAATAATACTAACTAACTAATATATATATATATAAATGCGAAAGTATGTTTAGATGTTTGTTTGTCCCTCTTTCACGTCACAACGGAACAATGGATCGACGTGCTTTTTTGTACAGAAATAGTTAGAGGGCCGGGAAGTGAAAAAGGCTACTTTTAATGTCGAAAAAATACCTCATTCCCTCAGGAAAATATTTGTAGTAAAAGTAGCGCTTGGGGTACAATGCCGCGTCAATGTAAGTTGTTAGTGTGAGACGAAAGCACAATGTCACGCAAAAAAGCGATAGATGCCCTAGACCTAACTCTAAAGGAAATACGAAACAATGCAGACATTATGGGAAGAATGGTTGTATTACTGGCTGGTGAGTTCCGCCAAACTCTACCGATGATTCAGAGGGGCACACGTGCAGATGAAATCAAAGCCTGTCTCAAGTCGTCCAAATTATGGGCAAATGTCAAGAAATTCAACTTGACAACAAATATGAGAGTGTACCTCTACAGTGACGTTGATACAGGACATTATGCTGATACACTATTAAAAATTGGAGATTAGCGGTTAGAAACAGATGCCGAGGGCTGTGTGTCACTAACGGGGGATTTTATTAATTTGGTGCAGTGTGATACGGTACTGATTGCTAGCGTTTACCCAGATCTACAAAGAAATATAAATAACGACCAGTGGCTGTGTAAAAGAGCGATTCTAGCACCACAAAATTACATCGTTAGTGCTCTTTTCTGTGTTTATGATCAGTGTCTGTCAACTAACAGTTACCATTATTTCATCCTTTAAGTTTGTTACTATAACCACGCGAGCAAAGCCGCGGGTTAAAGCTAGTTATCGATACTTTGCATATTCACCATACCAGTAGTGTTCTCTTCTTAGTATAAACGTGCGGTCAAGAGCGAAATGGCAATGCAGCCGGATATAGATCTTAGGACCGCAAGAGTTCAATAATCCCGGAATGTTACGGTCCTAGGCGTAAAGAGAGTAGTAGGAAGGGAATTCCGGGTGGTGGAGTGGCAACATTCAACCCCACATCACCACCGTTTGATGTAGCCGAATGTTAGTTACGAATTTCTTGATACAGATGTCATTATCTTCCTAAATTCACCAGAACTGTCCAACCACCACTCGCGGCAAGATAGGAATATTTCACCGCAATCGCAGGTGTGTTTGTGTGTGGAAGTGTAATGAATGCGTGCACGCTTAACTTATATTTGATGGAAATATTACAGAACATTCTAGAACCAGAGGTTGCGAGAAGACGTATTTATATTTTTTGTATAAATTGAATATCAAATTTCTCTACTACCTATAATGCAATAAGCCGTTGAGAGAACCTAATATACTTAAACGCGCCCTTACAATTTTATAGGTACGACAAAGGTGTTAATAAAGATAGTTGCTATGTACTTATTACAGTAAGCCATGTTCAACGTAAATTAAGAAAAGTAAAGTTTTATGAATATATTTTTTGAGCGGAAAGTCATTTCATTATTTTCTGTAGGTTCTGACTGCAACATGAACAGGATACAAATGAACCTTAGGTGATGTAGTGACGTTGTATTGCTCAATACTGAGCTGATCTACAGTATAGACAAGAATAGCGTTGTTCTGTTTCGTCAAAAAGAAAATTGTTCCTCGAGAAGCAACCCAGCTGGCATGGCCAACAAACTTCACAATAATTTTATGCAAACATCCACTGGATAAACACCTCAAGAGAAAATCTTCAGTGTTCTTTCGAAACATCCGATACTCCTAATCCCACGCTGACAAACCCGGATGTGACAGCATGATATCAGGTGTTTAGTGAAATAAGTGTTTTAATCAGCAGACATACTCTAGCATGGCAAAAGGGTGAATAAGGGAACTTTTACACACCTAGGTGCAGAAGTCTTCGCATACAGAATGCAACATTGTGGTTTTTATGACCAAAACGTTTTTACCACATTACACGAGCACATACAATGTCAGTATGATATTTCGGCATGAGTGCATCGAGCTGGCAGCAGTGGACGGCGAGGAGGATATTCGTTGATTCAATATAATCCATTTATGGCGCTGTCACAAAAATTAATAATTCGGATTTGTCTCGACATCAAGGAGGAATTTTCAACTCACGTGTGTATGACGTAGAAGCCTTGGCACGGTATATGGTATGCGGCTTGCTGGAGTGATGGGCGCTTTGTCCGCTAGGAATTTTCACTAGCAACAGCAAGGTAAGACTCCTGTAAAGAGAGCGAAAGTCATGCGGCCCCAACGAATGCGATAGCGTGAAGTGACTTGTCTCCACAGTTCACATACTGTCTGCCGTGTTAGTACGCCTACTGCTCGTTAATATGTTTATTGACAGTAGATTATCCGCCCGCCGTTAATATCACTCGCTCTGTCGTGCAAAGTAAGTTAAAAATTTAGCCTCAAGCCTGCACTTTTAGATTTTTTTCTTTTCACGAACAATAAGGAAACTGTTTATCCGCAAACTGTCGCAAGAAGAAAATTTATTGCAAGTTTGCCGATACGTTAACCTATGAGAGTGTGTGATCCAAACATATAAAACACTGTTTCCTTTGGCTTCTTCTTCAAGACCATTACCTGGCAAAGTCCTGTTAGAGCTTTTATCAATTTGAGTGTAATCAGCTAACTTTGAAGTTTAGTTACGGCACCAGACTAATTAGAATAGTAAAACGATGAGTGTAAATTTAAGCCACCAGCTTAACTGAATGTTTAATGACAGACACATCCATTACCTGTGTTATATTTGCGCCTGAGTGTTTCGTCAGCAGTACGAACTCGCTCTTTACTTAAGACTTCACCTCTGCATTTCTCCATTCAGGTCGAGCTACTTCAGTGCGTTGAGATTCATAGCTGTATCGGAGCCCCTGCTACGCATCTGTATTTCCAAGGTGCCATGCAACTCAGCCAGCTAAGAATTGTAGGTCGCTTCGGACCACTGCAAGCAGTTTGCCGGGTACCTTTCGCAGCGTCAAGCAAACAAGATCGGCCCCGTATTTCAATCGTTTGAAGTGTGTAAATGTTGATTAAATTGTTACGTTTCTTTGTTGTCCTTGTATTATTTGTCGTGTTATGGACTACTCCTTTTAGAGTCAGAACGACCACGTCTCAGCAAGTAGAACAACGTCGACAGTCCTGAACGTTAAGGCCAGCAAGTCACTGGAGGGCAGCAGATGTTTCACGTCGTTACTTATCATGCTCTAATATTTTATTTGGTATTTGTTTGTTCATTTGTTTGCTTGGCTCTCGTCTGCCTTTCTGTTCTGAAGTTTGGTTTGGTTATAAAATTTCCATGTTATAATTTTTTAATGTTAGGCGTTCAAGTGATACGGTTTCTACGGAGCAGGCACGTTAAGCTATGTCCAGCGTTCCTCTTTACGTGTAAAAGTGTTCTTCGTCTCCCACAGTGGCATCGAGTTTCCTGGAAGCAAAGAGCAACTGAGGATAGTTGGCGAACACCTCCCCACATCTTCCCTCAGGAGATCATGTAATGACACGCTGATGTCACATCTTTCTGAATATTAATTTTCAATCGACATAAATACACGCAACTTAATTATTCCGCCAATCTACATGACGCACAAACTTGATTGCAGTGTGTTTGTAAGACACGTTTTTAATAAAGTACATTCACGGTTACGTCCAACTTTTCTGAAGTACTGCTAAAGTTCTTTTCCAGGATATTCCTCCACCTCACTCAAACAAAGCTTAACCGAGTCTAGAAAATTACACCAAAGGGACAGCTCACCGCATTCGTGCACACTCAATTTAATAATATTTTGCATAAAAACTATTTCTTATAAGACATTACCAAGAAACCAATATTCCCTCCCTTCTATTATTGGTATTAATTGTGAATTAAATACAATAATTTAAAAATAAAATAGTAGTAAATGTTCAATTAAACTACAAAAGGGGTAATTTTATGTTAACAATAATATAAAACGCTTCCGATACATGACATACAATAATTCACGATCCGATGCTGCTATATCCTCGGCTAGCGTGGCTGACATAACTGGCCATTTGGGGCCGTCGGTCATGTAGACGTAATGGTCATCCAGGGACAACTGGAGTGGCGCAATAACAATTCCCTACCCCACACTTTCCGTCTCTTTCTTCCTCTCATTAGACGCGGGGCCAGGAAAGAGAAATGAAAGTTTGCAAAGAAAGCTGCGGGGAATCTCGTTAGTTCGCTTCTGTAACCCAAGACCCGCGCGCAATGGGAAGTGGCGTCGAAAAAGAGGAGAAAGAGGCGCACGAAGAAAAGGACTTAATCCTTCTTCCTTTATCGTGTGTCAGTCAGCGTACACTTCATTAATTTCGCACTCCAGCCTTCTTTCTGTTGCCGATGTTACAGGTCTCGTCTCTTCAGATTGGCACAAGGTCATTAGTGACTTTATCCTCGCTCGAAGACAAACACCCGGTCAAACTTGACACTTCTTTTTTTGCTGAAATGCTTCTGTGATACCGTTTTCATTACGCAGTAAGATTGAAAGTTGGTTTTAAAAGATAGCTATAGTAAGTTACTTAAAGAACTGATCATCCTGCCATCTTCCGGTCTCAATACGGCAATGATAAAAGTTTCTGTTATGCAGAGTCTGTATAAACCAAAGTAGATTAATCTTTTCGCGGGCAAAATTTATTTCCGATTTACCCTTAAAAAATTTAGCCAATTGAAAAGTAAAGAACTGTCAAATATAATACTGAAAGATAATATTTTGAAAGACTAAATTCTTTCTCTCTGCTTCCCAGTCCCTTGAGAGTTCAAAACTTATTCCTGAAAAACTTTCACTAACAAAACAAAAGTTTTTATTTGCGCTAAGTACAGTTTAGCATGTAAACATTATAGGTGACGTCGTTTCAAGACGTTCAATATAATATTCTGTGATTTTTCCTCAGTCACAATTCACAGTTATATTATTTTAGAATACGCAAATAACATTTACTCACTGATTTTCAAAAATTATACTATTCACAGCTGAAAAATTTTAATGAGCTAATTTAGCATTTTTAACTTCTCAATATATGTGATATTTTATACAAAATTGTATTTTGTGTGGGTTTTTGAACGTTGTTAAATGAGATTTGCTAAATGTATCTTAAAACTAGCTACGGCTATAGTTTTTTACTTTAATTTATTTGATTTTTGTATTTCGTTTATAATATTTGTGTGTTCCCAAACAGGAAAGTTTTTTTCGATATACCGCTGTATTTTTTCACTGTTTTACTACTGTACACAAGGTTCTTGGAAGAACGCAACATACCATCAACAAACCATTTTGTTAATATAAACTATAACTGCGCAGATGAACAGGTTTGAGTGTAAAATGCATTTACACATAAAATGCACTTTGATTAGACAGCCATCTGGGCAATACATTGGTTAAGAGCGAACCAGTATAGAACCTTGTGCTCTTTAGTAAGCTTATTGGGTGTAGCGTTATCACTTGTATGGAGGTAAGTATAAATACATAGATAATCAAGACCGGTGCTCCTCTAATGGTTCGTGTAGACGAAACACTACTGGCTGGTCTGTAGTGTTCGTAAGTGTTCACCTATCTCAAAGTGATGCAGTGCAGAAAATAATTGGTTTTCAGTTTTGGTAAATGGATGATGTCTGTCTGAGTTACACTATGCCAATTCCCTCTAATGCATCTCTTTTTGCGGTATATTTCCAATGTCGCCATCAACAGTTAAAGAAAAGAAGTTAACTTTGGCCTGGCTGCAGTTTTCAGCTCCAACGTAGTAACCTTATAATGGTTTTCTTGCACGACCATGTGCACAGTTTCTGCGAGAGGAAGAGGGGACGGTGGAACTTGCACTTCGTACTGATGCAAATTGTAAAACATTTTTGGTAAAATTCCTAAACATGAAATGGGAACTTTTAAGTTGTTCATAAAGAAATACGTTAATCATACCTAATTGTGTAAGTAAAAAATAAGCATGGTTTAAATATGCATTTAGTAATATTGTTATTCACTTAACGTTTTCCTAAACAAATCTAGCATAACTAACGTAGTTTCAAGGTGAAATAAATTTTACTTGTACTTAGTTTTAAGCTTTTACGCTATTATGTCGCGAATCTGTAAACACTTTCTTACTTTGTAAAGGCTTTTCACGGAAAAATGAGCACTTTTGAAATCAACCTTTCAAAAAAAATCACTGGTCCTAACCTACATATATTTGAACGCTCGCGCTAAGCTGCATTCGCCCAGTAAAGTTGATAACGACGGAGTTAAAGTAGTCCTATTTCTTAGCGTTGAATTCAAAGCGTTAGAAAAACATTTGTGAAAACTTAAATAATACATTTTGCTTTATGTTTTATATGCTAAGTATGAGAATAAGCATATTTGTCAAATATTTACTTTGAAATTATTTCACAATTTCTCTTGACTGGTGCATGAATGAAGTGATCAGGCGTACGGCAATGTTAATTTTACGTGTGTCGAAATAATACACAATGTGCATACAAGTATCTCTTAGGCAGGACTTTTAAAAGTGCTCAGTTAACTGTGAATAGCCTATACTAATGCTGCCGAGTGGTCTTGTGAAATAAGTGGATAACCTTCGCTACGAAAGCTAAGCAAAATTTTAATAAAACTGTGCACTGCCAGTCAACCACCGTATTACTATCATCCGTGGCACAGAGAAATAGCGTGTTCAAATCCCGGAAATTTGTATGTATGTAATTAATGGTTAAATTTAATGTGAAAGATCATATCACGCCTATTACCTTACTCCAACTTAAGCCATTCCATAAAAAATCAAACAATAATTATTAAGTTTTTGAAAGATTTACTTTCTTGGCCACACGTAAATTTCGCGTGGTTGTTGAAGCGGCGTAGATGGTATTTGGTAACCTCATTCAGCTGATATTAAAACTTCGTCCCAGTTACATTCGAGCATAGTTCTTGAAGTGTTAAATACTATCAATGTCCATTTAGTATTAATTAAGTGGAAGACGATGGTAAGTACAAATTTTAAAAGACGCACTCTAGTTATCTATTGCGTAGCCTGCTACCAGGAGTTTCAACAAGTGACACTTCAGAGAAATGGCACACGTCAAATATACAACGTTCGATGAAAACAGCTGTTAGGTACGACGACAGAATTTTATGACAGAAACTTTGAATTAACTACCAATTACACGTGTCATTATTACGATAAGGGGATACGATTTTTACTTTCCCGAAGGGGAATTTCTGAAGCTTAACTAGCGTCACACTAATAAACAGTTAACCTGAGCATTAATTTGTCATTTCAAGCGTTCCAGCAGAGGTGATTTTTCAAATGAGAAGTACTTCGAACTAATTATAGCGTACATAATGGAGCCTATGAGAGTAGGTGCGGCTGTATAAACTATAAACCCTTAAAAAGCGTTGGCCACCGAAAAACAACTATTTTATATGTGTGCGAAATACCATTCAACTGGTATACATTTCTTTTAAGTACTATTTCCTCACCTAGATAAAATTTAAAACACATGGTTTGCATAATGACATGTCAAATTCACGATTGAGATTTTTAAGGGATGTATAAATCTTGAAAAATAACTCACCGAAATAATATAATTCACATTGAAAAAAATACTCTGAAAATATTTAAGAAATATTTTAAATCACAGAAAGAAATATTTCGTTTTTTTAAATTGCTTTAAATAAGAACATTTTTGCATATTATTGATATGGAACAGTCAATGATTGTAAAATAAATTTTCTAAGCATAGTTTATAATCGATAAATATATGTCCTTTCAATCACCCTTGTTAACTTTTATGTGAATATTGTCGTTTCTTATATTCCTACATTCTAAAAACACTACAATCGTGATTTCGACACGCCACGATGCAAAAACTGTGCGATCTACTACGTCAGGTAATAACCTCCTGCACGCAAGGAACTCCCTGACTGGACGATGTTTCTCTGCTCTGTGCGGAGCAGAAAATGTAAGCTGCTTTCTGTGCCAGATATTAGACACTAACTGATAGGGTATACATATAATACAAACAGTAGTCAATTATCAAACTTCTGCATGATAGTAGTGACTACATTCTATTCGCGGTATCTTCACACTTTTTGCATCAGACCTTTGAAAAATCTCACTATGTATGACGCCCTTGTTTGTTTCGTAATTATGTTATGTATCACAAGCGTTTGAAACTTCTGTTAATATAAAAGTACCATACTTTCGCTTGAATTGAAAATTTATTTATATTCCATCCATAAATTTTAATGTTTCATTTAAAATGAATACGAATATTAAGAGTGAGTAAATAGGCGTGATAATAATGCCTGCTAAGAAATAGTTCCAGTGCAAAATAGTATTACACTGAGTGCTCACGAATGCGGTGCGTTGTTCCTTTGGTGGGATTGTCTAGGCTATGTTTACATGATCCTGAGGAATATCCTGCAAGTAGTACTTTATCAGGGCTTCAGAAAAGTTGGAAGTAACCGTGAATGGACTATGATAGCAATGCCTACACAAACACTACGCTTGTTTTCGTGTTGGTTTATGACGGCTCAGAATAACATGTAATTTTTATTTTAGTGTAAAGTAACAGGCACAAACTAACACATTCGTGATAGTATAAAGGGTAGCCATTTCTATGATGGACTCCACGTACACGAAAAGGATTGGTAATTCATCCAAAAATGAATCAGTTCTTTCCAAGCATTCATGTTTGTGTGTGTGTTTTTATTTGTGTGCGTTTAGTGTATACGCATACATGCACTACCTTTTAAATCGCGTAAGAACTTAAATCTACTCTTACCCGACAATCATTAAGCGAATGCGGTAGACGAATAAATTATGCTTCAATTTATACATTTAATGTAAAAAAATTATTATTTTTATTATAATTTGCAATAAAGATATTATGAATGTGTAAAAAAAGACAGGAATAAAAACATAACTCTAATTACAAACTATAACAATCTTCAAATTAACGTTTTGAAAGAGGACCGTAAACTGAGAATTATTATCCATATATTGGGTATTATTTGTTTTCAATGTATAATTAAACACCTAAAGGAATATATAAGCGGTGCCCTAAACAAAATATACGTTATTGTCTTGAACCTTAACACATCTTATGCCTTCTTTTCGAAGAAAAGATAAGTTTATGAGATCACTTTCCTGTTTTGCCTGTGTGTATGAAGGTGTGTATGTGTGTATCTCGGTATAAATAATCTGAATTTAATATTTTTCGACCACCCCGGGTGCTTATGTTCAATTGGCCACCAATTTCACATTTAGAGTGGTATATTATATTTCAACAACCATTTAACAGATGTGAACCAAAATTGGAAATCATACATTACTATGATATAAAGTGTAAAGTGATAAGTTTTGAAAAAGCCAGGCATTTATTTTCATAACTGCAGTCATATAAACTTTTCAATACTGGAGCCAGTATTTATGCTAGCATTAAATAAGATAAATCATAAACTCTTTTCTCCTCCATATTGGAATATAGTGCCACGTGCAAAATAAAGCCTCTATCTCGGGTAAAATTTATATATTTTGCAACAAATCTTTTTCACAAAATATACATCTTTAGTCCATCTAATTTATTATGACTTAAGCCACATATTTTCAAAATTATAGCCAGGTCAATATTTTTTGCTGTTATGCCACATGTCCCAAATAATTTCTACCTATTTTAATGTGCTGGCAGTCTCTCTGAAAACCATCGATTGAGCTAATACGTAACATTTTTACCCGCCATTTACGAAGATCGCCAGATGACAATATAGAGATTTTATGCCATATCTCGGAGATCCAATCAAATGATTCTCACAAAATTTAACACCCAAGTAGTGCTGCGATAGGCGACGTAATCTTACACGGTTTAAGTGACTCAGACAGACCCTTTGTTCAAAATGACGGCTCTATAACTATTTCAGGTAAGTAAACTTTATGTACCAAACCATCAGACTGATAACATTTGCAGTTTTTGTTCCTAATCCTACTTCCGTAACGTAGTTGGTTGCGCGCTATTATATGGTACGAAATTTTCTGGGTTCAATTCCCGGGTAAGGCACGTGTATATATGTAATTATCTCACTACAGTTGCATATGATTCTCGCTTAATCTATAATGATATTACTGTCAACGAGACGTCAAAGCCTACTTAACATCTAAGCTTTTATGAACTTCATTGAAAATGGTTTGCACCCATGTAGAGGAAAGTAGGGTCGTTAGTGATATCAGAAACTTCTTGTTATGTAGCATTTCTTGTGTGCACATGTACGTATAAATTTTTGAAAATTAAGGAAGAATACTCTTTCACGAGCCCATATTTTACCTTCTTCTCATGAACTTAATAAAACAATTGTTCGTTAAAATTAACATTTCTAGTAAACAAAATCCTGGTTAAATCGCTAGAATTTTTAAAATCGAAAAGTGGTTTTCCTTTTGATTCTGAAAGACACTTTGTTAGAATGTGTCAGATTATTGCGTTCTTAAGGACACCATATCCTTCGGTGAAAGAAAGATTCATATAGTCCTAACCTATTCTTATTCAGTATACACAATTGTCTACGTATAGCACAGGATTGTTGTTTTTGGCCTGCACTGTACACAAAGGCTGTGTTTGAATTTACCATTTAGGACATCAGTATCTTAGTATTTAGTAGTGTTCAATTCAAACGCAATCGATAGTCACTTGTTCAGCGATGGGCGCAATTTAAAAATTTAGTATTTTAGTAATTTTGCTGACTTACAAAAAATTATTATAAAATTTTAAACTAAAAGTGCCATTTTGACAACGACCTAAGGGGCTCAGTGCGCAGTATTCCTGACCCGCATTCTAGATTATGAATGGTCTTTATCTACAAAGGTAGAAGACAGCCTGCAGCACGTTGGTTTTGTATGATGGCGTGGTCAAGTCATAATTATACAGTCTGCCTGAACGCGCCATCTCACACTTAACTGTAAACATGCCATCGGGCAGCGGATTTCAGCAATTGGGACGCGTGATTGCCCAAACACGGCGTTAGCAGAAACCCCCTCTGCCAGACGAAGAACGAGGGTGTGGTGGCGTGAGCACACGCGAATGTAGGCTAGCGTGACGCCTGGAAGGATGTGTATCCTCGCCTCGGCGCCGACCAGGGAAGATGTTCCAGAGAAGGGTGCTAACGTGCCGCCCGCCCTAGTTCACATACATAGTGAGCCTTCGGCATCATGCAAGGTGGGAAAGATCGCTAACAATAATGAACATTAAAGGCGGCTTCACAATTATATTAATTAAACTTATATTGAACCAGCTCTTCTAAAATATTCTAAGATGCTGTTAAGTTGTAAACTTAATTTTAACAGAATATTATAAAATGTGATACAAAAGGAATTAGCATTAATTTTATTTCTAGAGTAGCTCTGAAATATTGGTTGCAAATCCCCCAAAATAAGTATAAATTTAAAAGTAATTCATCTCAAAATATAACAAAAAACTAAAATCTAAAACAACACACAAATTTAGAAAGGATCACAGTGTGAGTCCTAAAATTTATCATACAATCACGAGGTAAGCCGAAAAAAGTAGGAAAACTCTGTATTTGCTACTCACTGAGGCAGTAAATATTTGAACAAAATTAAAAGATGAGACGCTGTTATATATACGACGTTTTTATTCAGTCTGAGAGTTGCTGAACAGGCAAAATGTTCTTGCCTCTGTTGATGGTCCCGATTGTGTAATGGCTAGAGCGTGTGCCTTACCACTTAGGTGAAACGGACTGGATTCCCGGCGGAGTCGCTCCCGGATTTTCGCACGTGGGAACCGTGCCGCACGATTCCGCTGGTCGGCGGCTTTTATCGGAGATCTCCCTTTTCCCCCTCTCTTGCATTCCTGCGATGCTACATTGCCACCTAGTTTCACGGTCGTTGGCTCTCAAGACCTCGCTCTTAAGAGCCACCCAGATTTCTCAACTTCGCTCCATTCTTGTCTCTTTCCCTTACATTTATACAATAAGCAGTAGAATTTCACTTTTTTGCAGAATACTGATAATTTTATCATCGGTATACTACTGAAGCTCTCGCCTCTTGTGCTGGTTTCTGCTGTGTATTATGTGTGGTAACTTTGCTTAATGTTCATAACACGTGCTTATTATTGACTTCAGCCTGGCAGCGTGTTTAAGCGTTATGCTCGGCTTGGCTTACGATCGTGATACCTTGTTCGGCCAGGAGATCACGCAGAGATTATAACGCTGATCTCTTACAGAACCGCTATGATGTGATACGGGGTAATCCCGTATGCTTATACGGCCATATTTTAACATAACGTGTAGAACATGGCTGAAAACATATGGCCCTGCTAGACTGTCAGTGAACAAGACACCTGTGATGTTTTAACGATTTTGGTGCACTGAAAGAGTTGTTTAGATAAAATTTAAAATTAAAATCAAATGTGTAACTAATATTGCCAAACATGCTGTTCCCTGAACAATATGTAGATCACATATGAAATACATATTCTGCAACAAATAAAATGGTCACTTTCTTAAAAAAAATTATTTTTACCCACACGTTCTAAAAATTTCTGTAATTTAACATACAAATCGTATTTATATGCACTATAAGTTTATTCTGAGGCGACAAAAGTCATGGGACACCTTCTAACATCGTGTCGGACATACTTTTGCCCGGCGAAGTGCAGCAAATAGACGTGGCATGGACTCATAAAGTCTTTGGAAGTTCCTAGCAGAAATATTGAGCCATGCTGACTCTATAGACGTCCATAATTGCGAAAGTGTTGCCGGTGCAGGAGTTTGTGAACGAACTGACTTCTCGATTATGTCCCATAAATGTTCGATGGGATTCATGTCGGGCAATCTTGGTTGCCAAATCATTCGAATTGTCCAGAATGTTCTTCAAACCAATCGAGAACAGCTGTGGCCCAGTAAAATGGCGGATTGTCATCCATAAAAATTCCATCGTTGTTTGGGTACATGAAGTCCATGAATGGCTGCAAGTGGTCTCCAAGTAGCTAAACATAACCCTTCCCAGTCAATGATCAGTTCAGTTGGACCAGAGGACCCAGTCCATTACATGTAAAAACAGCCCACACCATTATGAAGCCACCACCAGCTTGCAAAGTTCCTTGTTGACAACTTGGGTACATGGATTCGTGGGGTCTTAGACACACTCG
The DNA here is from genome assembly GCA_002778355.1 of Clitarchus hookeri. Classification (NCBI taxonomy): domain Eukaryota; kingdom Metazoa; phylum Arthropoda; class Insecta; order Phasmatodea; family Phasmatidae; genus Clitarchus; species Clitarchus hookeri. Next base: position 75,613 of record NQII01006877.1, on the reverse strand, counting down.
AACCCTACTATCAGCTCTTACCAACTGAAATTGGGACTCATCTGACCAAGCCACGGTTTTACAGTCGTCTAGGGTCCAACCGATATGGTCACGAGCCCAGGAGAGGCGTTGCAGGCGACGTCGTGCTGTTAGCTAAGACACTCGAGTTGGTCTTCTGCTGGCATAGCCCAGTACAGCCAAATGTTGCCGCACTGTCCTAACGGATATGTCTGTCGTACGTCCCACATTGATTCCTGCGGTTATTTCACGCAGTGTTGCTTGTCTGTAAACACTGGCCATTCTGTGCATACGTCGTTGGTCTCGGTCATTAAGCGCAAGAGGTCGGCCACTGCGTTGTCCATTAGGAGGTTACGCCTGAAATTAAGTATTCTCGGCACACTCTTGACACTGTGGATCTCGGAATGTTGAATTCCCTTACCATTTCAGAAATGGAATGTCCCATGTCTCTACCTCAATCTACCATTCCGCGTTCAAAGTCTGTTAATTCCCGTCGTGCGGCCATAATCACGTCAGAAATCGTTTCACGTGAATCACTTGACTACAAATGAAAGCCCAACCAATTTATACATTTCGTACGCAATACCACTGCCATCTGTGAATTTTCATATTGCTATCCCACGAATTTTGTCACGTCAGTGTATATCTTAACTGAATAATAGGGGAGATACCACATGTTTCAGGGTGAAAAAGACATACGTTAAGAGGTAATAGTGTCGACCATTCTGAAGGGAACACATGTATAAACATATGCTTTACCTGCAGTAGCGTCCGAGATACAGCTATGTGACACTCACAGCAATTGCCATGTTCCGATTAGTAACACAGCTGCAGCCGAAAGCTTCGTGTTGATATTTACACGAAAACAGTGAGTCTTGGGCAGTTGCCACAAGAGGAACATTTTTGTTAATTAGATCATACTGCTCAACAAACTCGCATCAAATGTTCATACTTTCTGACGGTAAAAATTCGCCTGCCAAAAAAAAGTTGCCATGCTTGTTATTTTCATTACGACAGTTTGCTGTTACATTGAAGATCCTGATCATCTTAAACAATATTCGGAAAATTTAAGTTTAATTTCTCTTTGTTTTCGATATTTCGCAAAAAGAATATATTTCACTGTTCAGAGACACTTCTTCCAGTTCATTTCACTTGTAGATATTTGTTAGCACATAATTAAGTGCATATTCGTTAAGCAGAATTTCACTTTGTAGCGCAGAGGCTTTTGAACCGCAGAAGGCGACGGGAAACCAGCAGTGGCACACAGCCGCGAACGCTGCTTTGGAGTTCAGCGCGACAAGACTTGGCGCACGCGATCTTCCACCCACATCCCTGCGCCGCCCTCGCAATCTTATTACGCTTTCACAGTCAAGCAGATTACTGGAACAGGCAAATGCTCTCACGCCACTCATAAAGCATGCATTAGCCCGTATCCTCCCGACTTCCTCTCTTCTCCGCTGGTTCCGCCGTCCTATGTTCCTTCCATGACCGCCAGACCACACCTTTGCACACGCGAATGGGATCCTGCTCGCTTCTTCACGCTGGAGGTATGTTACAGGAGGTTCTTAAGTAGTATCAAGAAGAGGGTTTAAGGAGCGTGTCAAGGCAATAAGGTTATTAGCACAGATGCTCTTTTCAACAATATTAAGATCCCTTTCCCTGAATTTCGAAAGGTACCGAAGGGACGTTAATTTAATCTCATTTCCTATGCTCGCTGACAGCAGGGAGTGCTAAACGTATGTGAAGAAGTCATTTAATTTGCCGTCCCTAACACTGTTCATGCACCATATTACACGTCAGAAGATCAACTTTGTGACGGTTCCTAATACCACCACAACTCCCCCNATATTCCTATCACAAGGACTTTCTAGGAAGAGAACGGGAATGGAAACCATTAATCACCAAATAAATCTTTAAAAAGAAGAGTAATTTGATAGTTACGTTATCTTGCTGAGAAGAATGGGTGGGTGTACACAGAAATGTCAAAACAACTATTTAGTTTTTGTTCTATTTAATTTTTTCCACACATTCTCTTTTACCATTTGATCATTCCTTTTCAAATTTCAAAACATATAACAATTTGATTGGATATATAAACAATTCGACTTTTATATAATCATTCAAAATATATTACATTTATGATTTCATAAAACATATTTAAATCATCCAGTAATTCTCGCAAAAAAACAATTTTTACAGAACACATAACATATAGAATGAAACAAACAATACCCCAATATCTTATTCAAAAGTCACCGAGATCTTTGGCCTCCGAAAGAAAGGGTTCCCGACCGCAATACAAAAATATTTACCTTATCCATACACTTTCACTAATTCACACCAATTCCCAAATATCTGAGCTGGAGGGAATTGCCCTCACCTCACTCTGGGCGTCCAAAACCTAAGTTTTCCTTTCCTCGTTTTGAGAGTGACTTCAACCGAAGGGCATCCAAAAACTAAGTCCACTATTCCAGCGAGCAAATGCAAAGTCCCAACGCACTTTGCAAGAAAATAAGTTATTTACTTCAGTCGATCTAATATTTTCTAAGTCCAAACTCATTACTGCCAGAGAATAAGTTCGTCCTTTAATTCAGCAAAATTATTCTAAGTTCCAAATCACCACTGCCAGGGACTAAGTCCCACACGTTATTCTGCAGAATTATTTTATTATTCTAAGTCCCGCCTCACCAGTGAGAATTTAACAGAGGCCCGAATCGTATTGTAATGATGCATCGTTAGCCCAATGTTCACGCATCGCCTCCTCAGCCGTGAACTGAGTCCCGGACACGTCGTAGTACTCCTTTCCAGCCTAACTTCCCAGGCGCTCGACGACGAGTCCCACGTTCCACTAAACCACACCCCTTATATACTGCTCGGAGGTCCCCTCCCTCACACCTCTTTCTACGGAGACCCCAGGCCTGGCTTCAGTGCGCTCTATACTGGCCACTTTTTTAATAAACAAGGTTACAAGGACCAATCACACATAATTCAGGTTGGTGGCCTCTTCACACTTCCCGCTGCAACCCGCTAAACAGTAATGTTCTTGACAGACACAGCGGCAGGAGTTGAACGCTGACACCCACAGGCGATGACACAGGGCTCAAGCTGGAAAAGGCACACAGTCTTACCACCACACTTCAAAATACAAACTCAACACATGTGATGCAGCACATTCCGTCACAATTCGATATGAACTATTTTCGGCAGAAGCAAATATCTCACTTTATTTTGTCAGTCAAACATTTTTCAACGCGCAGACATCGTTAGAGCTAACATGATATTAAGTAGGCTTGATAGGTGTTTCATAACTACACATTATTACTGCAGGAAATATAGTTGTATAGAAAAAATTTTAAATACAAATAATAAAAATTTCAAATAATAAAATAAGATGAAAAAATTTAAAAAAACTCAGGAGTTTACATATTAGTTAAAATTGTTAAATACAAGGAAACTTTTTTTTTGTTACTGTCCAAAGATACACTAGTGTGCATAAGTTAATGACGAAGTAGGGAAATCACCACAACAGCAGAAAGCATAGGCATAACCGATGGAATAACCAATCAGAATATCGCCTAGCTGGTCCGGTTCAGAAAGGCATGCACATAAACACATATGCAGAGCATATGTACATGCATATCCATAGCATAAGTACGTGCCCATGCACGTGCTAACGGTATAAAGCACATATGTGGATTACTCTCAGAATTGCTGTGGAAGCTATTGCGTGATGCACATCGGGTTGAATGACGTCAAGTTGCTCTCTGATGTCTCATACGGCCAACAGGCAGTCCGTGGTCAACGTCTGGACGACTTGAATTGAGGTCGAATCATTCGAAAGCTTGGAAAAGGGTCGAATGGTTGTTAGTGTTTGCCGGTGATGTATAGTCGAATCGCTGTTTCTTCACACTTTTTGAATCTAACCTTTGAAAAATCTCCACATGCATAATGCGCTTTGGTTTTTTTTCCTGAATATGCCATGAACCACAAGCATTTTATACTTGTGCTAACATAAAAGTACCACTGCTACCTTGCCACACAGTAAAGGCAACAGAACACGTGGCTGGCTGTGCATTATGTTACTATTGGGCACACAAAGATCTCTGTGACGACATCAGAACAGCGTTGAAGAGAATACTGTTTTAAACTGTAGTCATAACCCTTCTCGTATGTAAGCACAACTTTCTATTGTGTTGAAAGTAATGACGTCATTGATTTGTGAGGCACTGACTATTACAATATATTCTGTAGGCATTACTATAAAAAATGTTTTGTATGGTAGCCACAACCCTTCATATTGCTGTCACTTTTTTAAGTCTTGGAGGGTTGCAGGTACAGACATATGGTATCTACAACAATATTTTTTTTCTTTCAGTGTGCAAAACAGAGCGAAAAATTGCCAGCTATCACAGGACGATGCCCGATCTCCGCGGTTTATCACGACACCTGTCTTGATATTATAGGCTATTCAAGGTAAAGTGAGAACTTTCGAATGTCCTCTCATTTGTAATAAAAGTCAATAAATATATTTTATTTTAGCATTAGAATTTAACTTTCGAGTGCGGTGGAACAACACACTGTGTTTAATACTGACATGGCAATATTTATTTTAAAGGGTGGTTAAAAGATAAAAAATTGCTAAAAGGGAATAGTAACTAGGGCATTAAAAATTCTCACTTTGTCGTGAAAAGCCAATAACCAGCAGTAATTCGCCCCGCTCGCACTTTCTCTGTTTGTGACACACTTCCCTGTCCTACTTGGTATGCGAAACAAATTCTAATTGCCCAATACATAAGCTAGAAATTCAGCCGCGACAATATATCTGAATTAACACTTCGCAAGAATAAAGTATAGAAAGCGTGAGAAGAAAACATAATTGAAACATAGATAAAAATATATAAATTGAAAGTGAGCTACCCAAACGTCATGTTTTTCTGTGAATATATTACACGCACCAAAATAAGTAACACAAATCATATTGCCTTTACAATTGTCGCGGTAAGAAAGTAAATTTTCTGTAACCGAACTAGTGTGTGCGTACACACATTTGTTATTACAGTTAATTTTCTGTGAAGAATTAATTTTTTTGAACTGGAACAGTCACAACGTCAATGCATTCTACAATAGTCTTAAGCCTACTTTCCGAAGGAGGGAAATGCCTATGAAATCACTTTCTTGCCTCTGTGCATATGTGTGTGTTGGGTGTGCGTGCGTGTGTGTACTCCGCTTCAATTATTGAATGCATTAACCAAATGATATCAAACTCGATGCACTTATAGTATTGAGCAAGGAGATGTGACTCTTATAGTTTTCAACCACTCCGAGCAATAAATCTCAAAATAGCGGCCATTTTAAAATTTAGGATAAGATGTCAGGTCTGGAAAACCATTGAACTGATATGAACCAAATTTAGTACGCTGACAGCGCAATTTGTAATCATTGAATTCAGAGGTAAATATTGGTGTAGATCCGCCATTTTGTAAATGGCGCCACATGAAAACATGAAACTTTTACGTTAGTATATCGAAAACTACTCAACCAATTCTGGCCAAGTAATACTATGACGTGCCAGGTAAAAGTAAGTAATTAAACATAATTAGGCATTTATTTTCAAAATCGCAGCTGTACAAGTATTTTAAGATTATTTGGTATAAATACCATACCGTTTGACCAATTTCTTTAAAATTTTGTACTCTGGCGGTATCTATTACACACATCATATAAGCCAAAACAACAACCACTTTTGTATTCCGTATTTAAAGATAGCGTAACATGAATTAATAAAGTTTTTGTGTAATATTTCGGGAAACATTTAGCAGATTGCTACCAAATTTGGCAAACAAGTAGCACTATTGCAGGCCATGTAAACTTATAAACTTTGAAAAGGTCAGACACACATGTTTTCAAAATGGCAGCCATATAAAATTTTTAGCTCAGAATTTTTTATCTGCGAAACTACAAAACGAGTTTCAACTTAACTTTGTATGCTTATAGTATCAATTATATCCATCAAAATTGTTTATGGAAATCCTCATTTCTCCTCAATTTTTTGAGATAACCGCACATGAAACAATATAGATGTATGTCGTATTTCGGAAGCAATGAACTGATTTCTTTGAAATTTGGCGAAGAAGTTGTACCGTGGTAGGCCACATTACATTATTTGTTACATGTGAGTAATTCTCTTATTTTCCGAATTGTACTTATTTAAAAATTTTAGCTTAATCTATGAAACTGTGTAACTGATAAATATCTAACTTTGTATATTATATCTATGACAATCATCGAATGTGTTAATACATAAACTTTTTGTCCTCCATGAATGAAGTTCGTCACACGAACAATGGATGTTTTTATGCCATCTATCGAGGACCAACCAACTGATTCGTACCAAAATGTCACGCATGTTTTAGTACAGTATGGTATATAAATTAACTTGTCTTACGTGCGGCAGGCATGTTTTAATGGAGTTTATACGTATAACTTATTTAGATGAATTTTCTATATCTATGAGCCGTTTCAACAAATTGAACCAAAATTATAAGGCAAACAGTATTAATTATAAGCATTTTTATGCATAGTGTAATCTAATTTTTCCGGATTTTTGCATAACTTTGTCAGGTGAGTAAATTGAAAATTGTTCTATGTTTCCAGAACAATTCGACTTATTTTCACCAAATTTTGCACACCTACACAAGGCCACGTAAAGTTAAATGATTTAAATGGTGTTAGGCAATGGTTTACAAAAATGGCGGCCATATAAATAATTTGATATATTTGGAATTTCTATTTATTAATTTAACAAATTCAATTAAACTTCTTTTGCTAGCAGTATCTATCAGAATAATAATGTACAGAACCTCTTTTAGGCAAAATTGTAATATAGCCCCGTTTAAGGAAATGAGGTTTTAGTGTCATATCTCGAAAACAAATCAAGCCATTTCCACCAAATTTTTTGCGCAAGTAGCAATATCGTAGGCAACGAAAACATATGTGGTTTTAGTGGCTCAGACACTGATTTTAAAAATGATGGCCGTATAAATTTTTCATGTTTGTGAACCCTCTCATTCAAAACATTAGACTGATTACATCCAAAGTTGATACTCCGTTATGCAGTTGATTGCACACTAGGTTATTTTTAAGATTTTTTTCTGAATTCGAACTGGGGTAAGTCACTCGTGTATTTTAATTGTCGTGGTACTGTTTTATATGTATCTGGTTTCGTCTCAAATGAGATTGCTGTCAATGAGACGTTAACGCCTAGCTATCATCCAAGCTTTAAAGAAATTCACTAAAATTTATTCGCACCCGTGTATAAGAAAGTAGACTCATTCGTTACCAGTAGTTTCTTTTTACATACTTTTTCGCCTGCGCGTAGTTTTCCTGTATTGCCGCCGCATATAATGGCGGCTGAAGCAGAAAGAGGGAGAGAGAGAGAGATAGAGAGAGAGAGTGTGCGTGTGTACGAGTTCACGGGTTGAGCGCTGGTCATCGCGAGAGAAAGAGATGACCTTAGACCCGGGCAGTCCACTGCTGAGAGTTGAAGGTTGCCCTATAGCACTAAAAAAATTGACTAATTTTTTATTAGTGAATATTGTTGCCAAACCTTCATTTTGATTGACGGCAAGGCAGGTGGGGACCTTGCATTTGAAAATGTTTTTTCGAGTTTTACAGATTTGTCGAGAGGATGAGTTTCAGAAAGCTGTCGTTAACCAGTAAAAGACTACAACTCTTCCAAAGTGACTTGAGTTACTTCCCGAGTAACACTCTTCTAATGCTATATTACGCATGCAAATATCTACGCACATGTTATCTAAGTATAAAACAATGGCATAAACCGTTTATGGGCTTCTTGCATTGGCTCTAATTATGACATTATTGTATGTCTGGACGCCAAAAAGACAGTTTTAAACCATTTCACTGCAAAATAGGTTACGACATAACAAGTTCAGTACAAAGTTGGGATTGTTTTCTGTTATCAAAATGTTGCTGCCTATTGTCATTCGCATATCAACTCGAAACCATTAGTATGCGCACGTGACTTTCATGGCGGATCTTACAGATAAAACTGCATTTCTACAAGGTTCACACTGTTCCCTAATTTCTGTGCATTTTTGCAAAGAATTTGCGTGAATACTTGTGCATATTATCTCAGCGCAGGTTTTACAATAGTTAATGTCACACGTAGTTAATCATTAATGCAAAAGAGATAAAAGTCAATCACATTCTTACAAAATAATACTCGCGCATGTCTGTACATGCTTTTCTAGTCCGGAAGCCAAAGGCATAAATGCCGTTTGTACAATACCGATTAGGTTTTTTAAATATTTTTGTATCCAACTAAGCGTTTTCATACAAAAAATAGTAGCAAACAAAAAAACCGCATGACTGAGTCATTTGATCAGTTTAACACGTATATAAATCGAAAGAAACTTTGACTGTTCAGTGTATACATAGTACGCTAACTCAATTGTATTTATTTTTATTCCACTATATAGTGGAGCTGATTAGTGACAGGTGCATTAGTCAGTGTTTATCAAGTTGACAAATCGTGAACATATAAACAAATGTAAATTTACATCAATGCTGCACGCGGGAATGGAACCCAGAACTCCCAGATCCAGAGACCGACGCGGCACATTCTGAGGGGTCACTCTGCTCTACATCCCATAAGTTGTAGATTACGAAAATTAATGCTACATTTACACAATATGGCAATTTTGACTTAATATTCAGTGTTATTCGGTGTATTCGAAAATATCTGTACTGATAATTTTAATTTGGCTTAGAAACTTTATTCTTCTATCCCCTTATTTCGTAGTTAGAGAACTTTAAGGTTTCATGCTCATGAAAATAACTTCTTAATTGCCTGTTGTTTAATTAGTTAACAGAGTTATAATTATTATTAGTAAAAAGAACTACAACCGTTTATTTCTACATCTTTACAGCTATGAGGTAAAGTTTTGTGGATGGGAGTTAGTAATAGAGAAATGAAATAAAAATATTACTTGAATCTCGCTTTCTTGCCATACTTTCGTTTCAATCTTAAACGAACATGTTAAGAACAATTCTCGTCGAAATATTTTGGTAGATGTACCAATAATAAGAAGCCCTCTGGAGCTCCATAGGTAAGGCTTAGCAAAGTTGGCCGCAGTTGTGGTTTATAAGCAGTGGCTGTATAATTAATTAAGTAGTAATTTTTGTGATTGTGTTTATAACACCGCGCTTAAAAAAACATTTTGTGTAATGAAGGAAATAATTAAGGTTTCTCACAAATTTGGTCATACTTCATTTAAAAAGACCGAACAATTTACTAACGCTAAAATTTATAATAAATTTGGACATTAAGACGCAAACGATAATTGTTTTACTTATATTTATTCTAACAATATATATATATATATATATATATTAGGTGCGTTTGATATGAATTGATGTGTCCCATCATATTTCGAAGACTACAGTATTTTTTAAATATATTCTAAACATTATTTTACCAACTGCAGTGTAGATACCAAAAGTTTCGCCGATTGAAAACAGTTTTGGCTAGTGGACTATAAATAAAGTAGACCTTAATTATTATATCACTACACCTAATAATAGTCTACATTAGCAGTAGTCTACAATGTGGCTTGCTAACAGCGTTTGTTCATTAGAGTTACCTACCTAAATCAAAGTTTTAATAAGTAATTTAGATTATTTAATATTAATAATTAAGTTAAGTGCTGTTTTAAAAGACGGGACAATGAAAATAAAGCGCCAACTTAGAAATTTGAAAATGAAAATTCCATGTCCTTCAATAGTAGTCCTGTATATGTCTAAGCCTACACTCTTTGGTGTGCGGATTATAAGAATAGCATGTCTGCTTCCTTTCCGTGAGTGTTGGATACCCGTTGAGCGATAAAAATAAGCAGAAAACACTATATCATTAAAATTAGGGAAACTTCAAGAAGTCAGTATTTCGGACGGTAGCGTATGTAAATTAGAAAACCTTGTTACAAAATATTATTATATTAACTGAAGTACATATTTTGAAATAAAAATACCCAGACTTATTGCTGACCTGTACATCGTTATTTGGGAAGAATTAATAATTGTGAGACAGTGTGTTTCTGCCAGTATGCCTTAAAAGAGAATTGTACAATAAATTTACAGGGTAATAATGTTTAAAACTAGTATTTTAGAATGGCAATGCCAGAAAGAAGCAAATGTGTGGTAAGGAACTAATAGGCAAAGGGATAGTGATTATATTATAATCAATATTGTAAATAATCAGGCACAGGATTGTTAATGAACTGCACTAAGCACTTTACAAAAGGACACCATGTGAAGTGCATTCAGTGTCGTGGGAATGTTGAATTTTGGAATAACTGATACCCTTTTTAAAACATTTAAGAAAATTTCAGTGCTCATGATTAATGTTGTGTTACTATTTAGTGGATTCTAACTATCGTTATATTCTGTATGGGTAAGTGTTATTATCAATAGAAACTAATTGGTTCAAGCCAACTGCATATCAGTATACTGTGCATATATAGGAAAGGTTGTATTAAACTTTTTACTAAGGACTTACCAATTGCCTTATCTTCAATAGTAAAAACATACCCGAAGAAAATTAAATACAGAGACCTTCCACACCGGCGGAGATATAATCTAGTAAGTTCTATTTTGCTGGTGTGGGGGTTAGCGCTAAGCCCGACGCGGCCTAGGCGAGCACTAGTTGACGACTGCTTCAGACCACTGACTTGATTCAACTGACTCGATATCAACTGACTTCAATGGTGACAGGCACATGTGTACTTGTGCTGCCTATCACCCCCTGTCCCAAGAAAAGGGCCTGGCGTGGGCTGCCACGCACGCTCTCCACGCGTTATCGAAACTGCGCCGTAGGAACTAAAACTGTCGACACAGTCTGAAAAAAGCTAAATAATGCTGACGCTTACAAAAACTCAAACTTTCAAAACGGCAACCGTACGCCTGATAAACGTAAAATGGCAAACGTATGCCCGATAAACGAACTATCACGGTAAAACGAACCACCACGGCTTTTAATTTCAAACCCGATAAAAATATTATGAAGCTTAGCAAAACGAAATAAAATGGAGTACGTGTCCCGAAAATTAAGAATACTGCGTTGTTACAACCTACATGTTTTTAATTTTAGCATATTTCATACTTATTACAGCAAAAGTATTGTTTTTTGAAATTTTAATTTACAACTCAACGAGATATTGTTTGATTATTTATTATTATATATTTAGATGTAATGACGGTACGGTTGCAAATCCGAAGTAGGCAGAAGTGGCGATTGGCGAAATTAAATGACATGATGCTGATCGAAGTGTTAAATTCTCTTCTTGTTAAAACCACTTAAAATTACCACATTAAGTTTGTACAGGTTGTGTTTAGTAAACTTTCCTAGGCAATTTACGATGTTATGATAAATCTTATTCTTTACAAGTTCCAATAAGTTTACGAAACAACCATATTTCATCACCAAATTCAAAATTAATTTTTTTTACGTGAATACAGAATAGGAGCTTGAGCACTAGAAATAATGGCAGTGTGATTTAAAACATTTTCATGAACTGCAAAAGTCTCCCAACATATAACATCAGGAACGTCAATTTGATTAATGTAACCAATTGAAGGAGCTACACTATTATGGGCACGACGAAAAAACACATTTCTAACAATCCACTACCAAGATTACTTGTCAAACCCCGCAAAAAAAATTCATACAATTAAGAAATCAAAAGATATCTTTCTTGGCATTTCATAACTTCTTTAACACAAACGTCATCCTGTTTAGAAACGTCCGTACTTTGTCCTCAGATATACCTAAATATCTTCCTTGGATAGTATCTTCTCTTTCTGTAGTATCTTCGTGGCATTTTGAATCACTGTTGCTGGTTGAATCACTGTTCTTGGTTGTTGTTCCAGGCGTGGAAGAATGCTCGTTTGTTTCTTCCCTAACAGTGTGATGTGTCTTCTCTCATGACACAGAGTGAACTGACTTCTTACACTCTTGCGCTCCTTATATACATTCCCAAACGATGACGTCATGCGCCAGAATACCCTGCCCGCAGTGCGAGACCTTGGAAGCATCCGGGCCGTCCTATACACAGGGCGGAAGCACTTACACAAGGAACGAGATTATTGCGTCACCCATCTTTAGTAGTAGGGTGGATGACCCTAAGGTTTAATAAAAGTGATGCTTGTTTGACCGAAATCGGTTCAGTAGTTTTCATTTTCTGCTAACATAACCTCACTTTCATTTAACCTTAGAGTCACCCGTCCTAATACTACAGACGGGTGACGCGATAATCCTGTTCCATGTATAAGCATTTCCGGCCTGTGTACAGGACGGACTGGATGCTTCCAAGGTCACGCGCTGCGGGCAGGTTTTTTCTGGCGGGTGAAGTCATCGTCTGGAAATGTATATAAGGAGCGCAAGAGTGTAACAAGTTAGATCGCTCCGTGTCATGAGAGAGGACATATAATACTGTTTCCACCGCTGTGTATGAAAGAGTATTGTTGTTGCCTTTACGTTATACCTGGCCATTGTGTGTGATTGCAAAGTATTGGACCTGCGAAATGTATACGTATTAACCGAGATCTGTTGAACACCGCTTCTGTTTATTTATTATAATGTTGTAACTTTTCCTTTGGTGTTCGAAACACAATTGTGTAACGCACTTATGTTTCTGTAATTTGGATGTTTGTCAGTATCCTAACAAAGTACTAAACCCAGCCAGATAAATTTAAATAAATAATGAAATAAACCTAAAAAACGATACGTACCAATGCATAGAAATATGAGCGGAATTAAAGTTACAGTAGGCCTACTTGTGTGCATGTTCACTACTATCTTTTAAATTTGTCGCTGATACATACAAAAAACAAGCGACACGAGTTGCGTGCTTGAATTTACTGTGTCTGTTCGTAAGATTGGTTGTTTCTTTGTTTTAATTTTTGTTCCATCTGAGGCTGTGCTTTTAACGAAATTACCCAATACATATCAATAACAAGAGGTTAAATGCTACAGTTCTTTCCCCCGCAGTTGCAACAGGGTTAAACACAGTCGCAGTAAAACATTGACGTTTATTACGTGTAATGTGCTTTGTCGTGTATAACAAATATATAAACTATTAAAAATAATAACCCTAATAACTACCGTCAATACAGACATTGTTTAAAACTCATAAAGCTGACCTTAATATGGTTATTTAATTAAATTGTGAACATTCGGATGAAATAGTTTTTGAAACGTAACATAATTCTTTAAACAGCTGAAAACACAGTAAACAACGCATTTAACAGTTAAAACGTAGAAGTTACATGTCACCGTTTATGTTTACATGTAGTGGAAGGAACGTAATCGGTAACCAAAAGTAGAAGTTCAGCAGGGCTTCTTAAAAGGGTAAAGTAGGGACACGGAAAGAATATCGATACTTTTTGGAATCGAGTAATTTTCCTTTTGATACCGATACTTTTGTACTCTATACTTTTAATTCAATACTTCTCTGGTATTAGCATTTTTTGGCCAGAATCGTATCGTATTGTTTCGAATAATTCTTCATGTAACATGAGGGATACAGCATATAAATCAATTAATTGAAATTTTAAAACCACTAGAATATGTAACTAAGGAATTATCTCGTGTGTAATATGTTACTATCAGTAAAATTATACCCATTTTCAACTGCTTAAGATCACAGATAAATAGTTTAAAGAAAACTGCTGGGGACAGTGACAGTACTGACGACAGCAATGTGACAGAGCAAGTGAAAGACGAGATTATAAATGAGATAAATCGCAGATTTTTCCATAATGAAGATAATCATTTAAATGCAATTTCCTGCTTGCTCGATGCCAGATTAAAAAATATACACTTCCAAGACCCCAATGCTTGTGCTACAACAATATCTTAAATAAGACGTTTATCAACAAATGTTATTCTTGCCACCAGTAGTAGCAGTAGTGACCCAGATAGCGAATCTTCTGTGGAGCCAGTATACGATTTTTGGAGTCGTCTGTAAATAAGAGTAAGGCGCCTTCTTTAGCTAAAAAGGATGAAATGAGCCTTTATTAGGCGACACAAGTCGCTCCATTGTCCACTAATCCTTTAGAGCAATGGGAAGATATTAAAGTTGTGTTCCCTCATTTATACAAATTAGCAATCGAGTATCTAACAATTTCAGCGACGTCTGTACCTTCAAAACGTTTGTTTTCGAATGTAGGATTTATAATGTCAAAAACGAGGAACAGACTGTCGCCAAAACGTTTGGACAAATTACTGTTTTTGAGTGATTGCACAGAGGAAGAATGTGAGGTTTGATTTATGATAAGTCGTTGTTTTTCTGTGCAAACACACGAAATAAAATATGACGATAATTAACATACCTAATTTGTAATTAAAACGAATAATTTAATAAAAAACGTGGATTTATTCATAAGTGTTTTATTGTGTCGATACCTTAGGGTATCGATACTTGTGTTTCGATACTTTTATGAGTACGATACTTTTTATGCGATACTACTCATGAGTACAATATCGATACATTTGATTCGATACCGCGTCCTTGGGGTGAAGTAACCGTGAATACCCTATACTTAAAAATGTACACCTACCTGGCACGTCAACGCGTTGCTGAAGTGCGATTTATATTTTTATAATGCCAATAGCTGAATGTTTCCAGATATTTCGCACGAAAAATTAATTACACATCATACTAGTGTGTAACAAACTAACTCGTTTATAAGAAAACATTACTTTAAATCCTTTTAACGCAGCCATAAAAGGTTATCTTCAGACTGCGGTATCTGCAGCTATTCTGCGAGAACATATGTGGAAATTTTCAACGGTGTGTGTGTACTTACCTTGCTATATACATTTCACTAAAAATATGATAGGATCACTGATTAAAGGTTTTTTTAATTAGACGCCCGCAGATTTCGCAAGTTCTTCTGAGGGATAATATTAAACTCGATAGTTCTGTATACACACCAAGGGCTGTCATTTGTACATTGGCTGTTGCCTTCACAGTGAGCATTTTGTCCTGTTTATAGGCGGTTTTTGGTAAACCGAGCACTTTTGAAAGCCATTCTTTAGATCTGTGTATGACCATTGTGTATTGTTCCGCCATACGTAACAGTAACATTGCCGTGGGCCTGTTCTCTTTATTCAGGCGTCAGTCACGTGAAACTGTGAAATTATTAGGAAATCATATATATTATAAATCTGCTTCTTCTGTCACTTTGAAGCTTCAAATAAACAGAAAGCTAAAGAAATTAGTATTCTTTTACAAACATTTATCTAACACTTTTAATTCTATTTTCAAAAATGGAACTACTTTCCCTCCGTTGTTTCTAATTTGGCGCATGCCATTCAGTGTATCCGTTAAAAAGAGTGCTGGTAGGGACATCATATTATTCAAATGTTTATTAAAAAAGTGCTCACTTTATTGTGAACAGCCTTTAGAAGGTTGTACGTTCTTATGTCGATCTCTTTCTAAATGAGTATTACTGGTTCACAGTCTTGCAGGCATGTCAGTAAACGATTGGAGTAATAATGAGTCTAAAGACATTTCCTAGCGTCTCTTGAACTCAAGAAATGCTCGGGCCTCTATGTAGGGTACTCAAAATTAAGCACAACATGACTACAGTGTATTTTAATTTACTGCCAACTTTTCTAAGTCACTGCTGAATTAGCGATGCCATTTCCGTGGATGCAGCTAGCACTATAGGCCATTCACGGTTAATTCACACTTTTCTGAAGCCCTGTTGAAGATCTGCTATTTTTAGTTACCGATTACGTATTCTTCCGCTACATTTAAAATTAAACACTGCCATGTTACTACGTTTAACTGTCAAATGCTTGTTTACAGTTTTCAGTCATATTTCAAAAACAATTTTGTAAGAATGTTTACAATTTAGACCTACAACTATATCTAGATCAGCTTTATACCTATATAATAATGTATATGTTGAATATAGTTTTTACGGTTGTTATTTTTCATTGTTATTATACTGTATTTGTTATACATGACATAGCACATTACACATAATACACGTTGATATTTTGCCGCGACTGTGTGTAACCCTGTTATATCTGCGGGGAAAGAATTGTAGTATTTAACCTCTGGTTATTAACATGTGTTGGGTTATTTCGGTAAAACGTTGGCCTTAGTTAGAATAAAAATTACAACGAAAGGGCAACCAGACCAACAAAGAGACAGTGAATTCAAGCAAGCAACTTGTGTCGCTTTTTTATTGGTACATAGCAACGACAAACCTAAATGATAGTGGTGAATATGCGCACAAATAAGCCTACCGTAACTTTAACTCCGCTCATATTTTTATGCAATTGTTCTTATTGTTTTCTTGGTTTAATTCATAATGTATTTAAATTTATTTGGCTGGGCTAATTATTTTGTTGGGGTTGTGGCAAACATTCAAATCACAGAAACGTAAGCATGTTTACAATTGTGTTGCAAACACCTGGGGAAAGGTTACAACGTTGTGATAAACAGACGTGACTTTTAAACAATTAATTTCGTATTAAATACAGTTCACTGTTAGAACGTTTAAATTTCACACGTCCGATATTTGCAATCGCATACACACACACTGGTTCAACGTAACGGAATGGTAACAATACTCTTTCACACATACAGCAGTCACGGCGCGCTTTAAAGTATAAATATTTCTGCCGGGGAAAAAACATATTTATTACAAAATCGTACATTGCCTAGGTAGGTTTAAAAAACACAACGAGTATGAGCTTGAGGCTTCGTTCAGAAACTTGCCATGTCATGTCGGCGTCGCCAGTCACCACTTCTGCCAACTTCGGATTTGTAACCTTCCCGCCATCACATCTAAATATATGATAATAAGTATTCAAACAATAAAATATAGATTCAGTTTTAAATTACAAATTCAGAAATCATTATTTTTGCTGTAATAAGTACGAAATATGCTAAAATTGCCAACATGTATAATTTTCCTGCTATTACAGGCGCAGCGAAACTTCCCGAGCGAGAGTAAGAGATAGATAGAAATAAAGTGAGAGCGACAAGCTCCGCTCCGCAAATTGAATTTTCTTCCTTGGACGAAAAAAACATGTCACTACGGCCTACGCACGGTAATTTGCACTGATATTTTTTACTGTAACAATGAAATATGTTTCCTTTAGTTCTCTCAAAATATTCAAATATATAGCTAAAGCTTAATTTATAAACAGCATGCCATAAAATTAGGTTAAAACAATATTTATCTGTGAAATATTTCTTACTAACATTTACTAACACATCGCGGCTCTAACTTTTTTGAATTCGTATGTAATACGCAATAAATATTACAACCTATGCATGACACTAAGTTAAAGTTGCATTCATTCACGAATAGAGATCTTAAAGGTTAATCACTGTATTATATATATTTGTTATGTACAAGTTATTTAAAAAAACAGGTTGACATGTTACGCCTAGGGTGATTTTTCAACAGTTCGTTTCAAAACACCCAAATAAACCGTGAATGGACGATAGGCGTTTCTCTCACGACTAATTGTATGCTGTACATACAAACAACTATCGGTTCAATCAAACGCATCTTCGATGTTGCACTTTCCTTTGGAGTTCATGTTCCCTACCTCTTAAAGAATTCTTACTCAGTGCTTTATAGTTATGCATGCATTTGGTGGTTCAATCAAATGTTTGGTCATTTCAGGATTTTTGAATAATAACCTATTTTTAACAAATCGCTTAAAATTTCCTTTTTACACAATTGATTGCGTACATGCAACCAAGATGTAATTAATGAGGGAGCATGATACAGCCAACAACGTTTTTACACGTTCTAGGTCTCGGTTATAAAACCATTTTCCTTCGATTTTTTTATTAATCGCAAGTAATTAATAAATTTGTATAAAAAAAGTATTTTAAGACTCGTATTTGGGGATGGCTGACTCCCGTCACAATTACTCAAACGGGACAAAGCTAAGCGATATTTCATCTTCAATTTTCTTATGACGAAAATAAACTGTCTGAATTTAATGTTAGGGGACACGTTTTGGAAGAAACTATAATTGCCGGCAAGCGAACTCTTAAAACTTTCTGAGTAAGCAGCCTACGTCTAGGGACGTAGAGGGTTGATGAAGGGGGAGGGGACACATGGATATATCTCCCTTAATTCCCCCCCCCCCCTTTTTTTCTTCAGCATTACGTCACGAATTTCAGTGGAGTTCTCCCTTAACTCACTACCGTGGAATACAGGTGCTGTGTGGTCGCCCTTCATGTATTGTGCATGACAACGCTCTCTGACTACTACAGTATGCCACATCGATCAATCGAACTCCCGGCAGGAGTGCTATCTGTCACATGTATTTGGAATTACATAACAGAGATAAACGGTTGTTAGTTGGGTCTTCTCTGAGGGAAGGTGGCGCCACGATTGACGATATGCCTGAAAGGTTCTACAATCTTGTATGTTGGACTGAACATGTTATAAACGATGCAGGACTGGGTGAGTGTGTAAGTGGACATTTATTTGTTTAATGTGCTGTCTATTATTTCGTATTGTGGGAAAAGGTGAGGAAATGACAATAAGACAATAGAATCAGTTTTTATTAAACGAAGTAAAAAGAATCACTCAGTTGAAGTATTCAAAATTCATATTTACGAGACGAATGGGAAAATAAAACCTTATATATCGCCGATCGCGATAATTCAGGAGTTGTAGAATCGTCATCGGTAGGCCTGTACTCCGCTTGTACTGAGATCTTGCTGTGGAACCGTATAATAATAAGTACTCTGCAAACCAAAACTCTCCTGATGTTCGAGTTCGGTGGTGAAATCATGTGCAGGTGCAGAAAAATACAATTTTTTTCTTAATGGCTGCGTATATCATCTAAACAAATTTCCAACTAGAAAACTTAAAATTAAAAAAAAAAAAATGCTACCTCATTTATAATGGCTTTGCTATTCGAAACTCCATGAAGGTATTTTATGTGAATATATCCTTAACTTTGCTAGTGATTTTCAGGTAGGCAAAAGAAGCAGCGTGCCTGGAAAGCAGAAGGGGAAACGCCATAAAGGAATTTTGTAATATTCTCAGCTGAAACAGCTGAAACTAAATTAGAGTGTAAACAAGGTGGCATTAAGTTCTTTACAGAAAAGCATAAAAAATAAAATATGTGCAAGTGAGTTATAAGAATATGGAAAATTTCATAACATTATCGTACAAAGTTCATACCAGTAGAATTATTATGGGCATTCGGGTGCAACGGGATCTGGGATAGGAGCCAGGCGCCGGCCAGCCACCATGTTTTGACGTCACGCAACAACCATAATGGATCCAGTCGACTTGACATTGACCCTAAGACTTTTTAAAAATGCGTAAAACAAATCTATAGAAAAATTTTATTGAAAGAATTATTTAAAAAACTTGCTGGAGGTCCCACCACGACCGGCCCTCGTAAATTTTTTTATTTGTTATTTAATATGCTAATTAATTGTCTTCGTTAATTAGTTGGCAGGCCGTCATCTCCTTCCAGCCCTCTTCCTTTTCATACATCATCTACTGTCCATTTAATTTTAGTATCGCCCACTAGAGAGCACTGATAAGCTCAAATATTCCAGCACATCAGGTCGCGGGGCATCCCAGACAAAGGTAATTGTAACAACCTATGACGAAAAAAAAAAACTTTTTTTTTATATGGGACCTCGCATATGTAAGACGCATCGTTTTAGCGGCAGCAGCGACGGCGACAGCAGGTGTGGGTTGCTACCACGTGCAGTACTCACGAGTTGGCAGCTATGAGTTGGACTTTGCTCTTCCTGCAACACTAGCTGAACACGCAGGCAGCCGGTGGCTTGCTCACGTCTATCTACAGTGCGCTGTCCATCCAGTGAGCTTAACACTACCACGTCACACTTTCAAAATAACACAATAAGGTTAAAATTAATTTTTTCATTTTTAAACCCATTCACCAAAGTCAATTTTGTAACAATCTTCGAGAAGAAAAATTACCTGCATTTTGTCACGGAAAATAACTAGCTTTAATTCGTAAGCAATGTACATTATGATTAATCCGGGAAGGACACTGCCAAACGAGTTGAATAAACTTGTGACCGACTTCCTAGCTGCTAACTTTTCATAGCTGCCCAATCAATAACAAAATGGTTTAATGTGAAAATATATTTTCTCCTTTTGTTATTTCACATAATGGTTTATCTTTTTGACATTAGAATGTGACAGGCAGGCTTTGCGTACCCGGAGTCGTTTTTATGCAGTTGCTACCGGAACACGAATCAGTCAAAAAAAGAGACATATGAGTGATGGGAATATAATTATTTTCTGAAATAATAAAAGGACTGTCATATTTCAGAAGTCAACAAGCAATGTGTATGGGCTCCTACCATTATGTAAGTTATTTTCTACTGCTTGTTTTATTTCACACATTGGATGAGAATAAGCATGCGGGGTGGATTTGTGTGGAATGGTGTGTAGAATGGTGTGCGGATTGCTGTGTAGATTGCTGTGTGGATTGCTGCGTGGATTGCTGTGTGGATTGGAGTGTGGAATGAATGTGATGCTTATTGTGGTGTGTGGTGCTGATTGTGGTTCATGTGGTGCTGATTGTGGTGCATGTGGTGCTAATTGTGGTGCATGTGGTGGTTATTGTGGTACATGTGGTGCTGTGTGTTAGCTGTGGTGCTTAATGTGGTGCGTGTTGTGTTGTGGTGCTGATTGTGGTGCATGTGGTAATAATTGTGCTGATTGTGGTACTGATTGTGATGCGTGTGGTGATGATTACGAAGTGTGGGTCGCAAATGAAAATAAATTCCCCGTATTTAAAAAAAAAATGTACTCCTACTTCCAAAGCTGAAAGGTGGATATAAAATTTTATAATCTCACTTTAAACACATATATATATATATATATATATATATATATATATATATATCCAGGTTCCTCGGTATATTTAATCGCTTCCTGGGTAAACTGCATTGTCAATTTACAACAAAAGTGTCTAACACCACGACGGGCCCCCACCACGCTTCATCATTTGTCGTAGAAAAAATTTTGGACTTTGTTTTGAACCAGACAGTACACACAATCAGTATCCGAGGAAGGAATTGAACATGACTTACGTTACAGAACCATTCAAGCGTATCCCTCCAGTAATTTCGATAAACCATGAAAAAAATTCAACTCAAGATGTCTGGGTTGAGAACTGAACCAGGGACCTCCTGAATGCGCATACGGTGTTTTATCACGGCAGCGCCTCGAAATGTTTCATAGCAGTAGGAACGTCATCCCACTGTCGCTGGGTCGCATCTACATATGTATGCATTTCGCCTCGCAAAAATGTATGTGGATGTCATTCCTAGTCACACTATCATCGAATTCTGATGCTAGCAAATTGGACACCTAGGCGAATAAACGCAAAAATGTGACGTGAAGTGCAGGGAATTATAAAACACTTTTCGATTGCACGATTAGAGCTAGCAGCTCGTAAGCCGTTGTGGGTCTGTGATATGTGCCGTCACAATAATTAGTAACAGCAAATAATCGTGTCGACTTGAAAAAGGTGACCTAATTTTGTTTTCAATTGTAGCCGAATTTCCGAATGCTTGCAGCTTACTTGCTTGTCTTTAGGTTGGCAACAGCAGTCCTGGTGATGACTGGGAGATGACGTTCCGACATATTCCTAGCCAGTTACGTCGTTTAGTTGGCGCGAACTACTTATAGCCTCACATCCGTAGTCTTAATTATTCTGTTACTCCAGTTAGGACGTCATAAAATGTTTAATTCCAGTGCATTGCATTCTGGGACATTATTCGAACACCAGTTTGCCGGTGACACCAGTAATGATAGTTGTCACGTGTCCTTTAATTAAAGTTTTATAGTTAAAATTAAATTGCCTGTTGTAAAGTATACGAAACTATCTTACTTTAAATTATATGGTATATCATCTTGTTTTCAAAAAAGCAATACTATTCAGTTGCTGAGTTAAGGCCTTCAAACTTAATAACATTTTTAAAGGTAGACTCTATTGATGCCATAAATAACGAAAGAATTACTTTTATCGTCGTCGTGATGCTCTCCCTGCTTTCTTTTTAATTTCGTCGCTTGTTGCCTCTCTTCTTTTTCTTTATTTTTCGCCTTCTCTTCCCCGCGAAGCCTTTTGTAGAGGAGTCTGACTTCCACCCTAAAGCTCTCAAATTGCCTACCGCGTGGAAACTACTCCAAGGAATATATTACTCAGTTAATTTAACCTGACAAGGAGTTCCGGATGCGAGCGCACCTCTAAATGAGCGTTATTGAGGATAATTATTCTGCTGTAGAGACAAGAGGTCGGGAAAGAAAATGCACACAATTAATTACCCTTGCAAATTACGCGTCGTCCGCAAAAATGTCTGATGTCGTGCGTTGTTTATAATAAAATTCTTACCGGAATTTAAACGTATAAATCATACTATGTTTGTGAAATATGTCTATGTATTGCCATAATTAATATATTGTGTGCGCCAGTTTATCAGTTTAGTTAGAAGTGTTTTATATAATCGGGATTTCTCTTAACTCTACCATGAATAAGCTCTTAATCTACTCGTGCACTACAAGATATAATAAATTATTATAGCCGATAGTAAAATAAAAGATGTATCCCACTAGTGAATATGATATACTTATTTGTTTCACAGTCTGAATTTATTTGTTGCAAATCTAATATATCCTTAAAAAAATAAAAAAAAATTTAATTTCAAAGACGATAGGACATTTTTTTAAAATTGAAAATATTAACTGAATAAAAAGTTGATATTCATTAATAAAATAAATCTGTAGGCAGTCATNATCTAATATATCCTTAAAAAAATAAAAAAAAATTTAATTTCAAAGACGATAGGACATTTTTTTAAAATTGAAAATATGAACTGAATAAAAAGTTGATATTCATTAATAAAATAAATCTGTAGGCAGTCATTTTTTTTATTTGATTGGGATGCTCACTATCGGTTGCATTCAAATGCTAATAACCATTACACGTAAATTAAAGTCATAAAATCATAAGGAACAGTGTGTAGTATATTAAGGAGATTTGGGTGGCTCTTAACATTGAGGTCTTGAGAGCCGATGATGGTAAAGTGAGGTGAGTATGGAGCAGCGCCGAAATTAAAGGGCCGAGGAAACGAGAGATCCCCGAGAAAACCCGTCTACCAGCGGTATCGTCCATCGTCGTACATGCGAAAATCCGGGAGCAACCCCGCCGGCAGTCGAACCCTGTTCGCTTAGGTGGGAGGCGAGTTGTCTAATCACTACACCACCACGGCCCCATAATATTGGAGTTGCTGTGTTCCGTAACATATGAAGTCGCTTCTTTTTTCGAAGCAGAAATCCCATAACTAATAATTACAAGAGATTAAAGAACTACGTGATTATATAATACCGTGAGGTAAAACGTTTAATTGTAGATGCTCCAAAAACGCCATTGAAAGAAATTAAAAGTTGTGAAAATAAATGTTCTTAGCATACTATTCAAAACACTTTATGCTCTTGCAGTTTTGACTGGTTTGTACTGATGACATACAGTTACAGAATAGGCAAGTATACAGAAAAAGGATGGCAAGGCAGTTCCTTTGTCGTACACATTCATAGATTGGGTGGGTGAGGCTCCGGAAGTGTTTTTGTGTTTGAGAGTATGTTCCTCGCTGCGTAAAATTCCGTATTATTTGGGCTGCTGGATGGCAAGTCATTTATCAGGCGCTAATTGGTGGTTCCGTCATGATGCTGGCCAGTGACGCCATTTTGCTGGCGTGTGTGGCTGGTGTGCGCAGTGTATGTGGCTGCTTCGCTTCTGTATTCTTAAGTATTCTCTGACACAGCTTAGCTGTTTACAGGCAAAAACCAGACGTCCACAATTTGAATAGGTATATTAATTCTACATTAACTGTGCCAACATGAGAGCCAAAAAACCTGGTATAGGCGTGCGTATGCAAATAACAGAGGTATGGAACCAATCAGAGTAACACGATGCGGTCGGCAGCACCTGTATAAGTCAACCATAGTCTGACCAAGTTGCTAGATCGGTTACTGCTGCTACAATGGCAGGTATTCAAGATTTAAGTGAGCTTGAACGTGGTGTTATAGTCCGTGCACGAGAAATGGGACATAGCATCTCCGAGGTAGCGATAAAATTTGGATTTTCGCGTACGACCATTTCACGAGTGTGCCGAGAATATCGGGAATCCGGTAAAACATCAAATCTTCGACATCGCTGCGGCCGGAAAAATATCGTGAACTAACGGGAAAAATGGCGACTGACGAGAATCATTAAACGTGACAGACGTGCAACCCTTTCTCAAATTGGCGCAGATTTCAATGCCTCCTGCACACCTTCAGACATTAGTCGAGTCCATGCCACGTCGCTTTGCGGCACTTATGCGATATTAGGCAGGTGTACCAGTTTTTTTGGATCTTCAGTTATATACGTTACACTCTGACGACAGCAGTTAAAAGCCATCAAAATACAGATTTGATTAAAACCAACAAGCAGTCAACATTTCCAGAAACAACTGTCTTTATTCGCCATTGTACTCTAACCGCAGTCATATTTCTTTAACTACTGTCAAAGCAAAAAAGCCAACTCTTGGATTTGTCTTTCATTTACTGCGGGTTTGTAAATGAGTATATAAACAAGAATTTATTGAAAACTAATAAGCTTACTTTCCTCTAGATGGCTGCAAATATATTTTGGTGAAGTTCTTGAAAACTTAGATACTCGTTGATGTATCATTGACAACATTATAATTAGAGATGAAACTAAAAAAAATGCGAAACAGTACCAAGACAATTAAAATACATGAGTTACATACCCGGGATTCTAATTCAGAATAACTCTTAAAATTAAGAAAACTGCATCACGGAGGAAGGATTCGGAGCATCAACTTCGGATGTAATCGGTCTAATGTTTTGAGTTATAGGGTTCACTGACCTAAAATATTTACATTGCGACAATTTTGAGAATAAGTGTCTAAGTCACAAAAAAAAACATTTAAGTTTTCATGGCCTACCATAACGTTATAGTGTGAAAAATTAGATGGAAGTCTGTTGATTGGTCGTCGACTTATGACATAAAAATCTTATTTTCTAAATTGCTTAAAAAGAGCCTCTGCAGACGATGTTTGTAATAGATAATGTCAGCATAAAAAGTTTGATTGAAATTGTTAAATTGTTAATCTGATATGCCAAACATATAAAAATTTTATTTTGTCAACCATTTTTAAAACTATTGTCTGACCCTATTAAAATTATGATACTTTACTTAGCCTTCTGTAGGTGTGCAAAATTGTGTAGAAATTAGTCGAATTATTCCGCAAATATGACAAAATATTCAGTTTACTCACCTGACACTTATTTGCAAAAAATGCGGCAAAGGAGGATCTCTGTTTGCATATGGTTGATTCGCCCACGACGTATGGCATAAAACCTCCATTGATCATGTGACGATCTTAATAATAAAAGGGGAAAATGTTTTTATATTAGCGCATTCGATAATTGTCATAGATGCAATATAAAAAGTTAATCTTAAATTTGTTTCACAATTTCATAAATTTAACACACTAAGCTAAAATGTTGTATATGCGCCATTCTGAAATTAAGAGACTTACATACTTAAAACATATAAAATAATATTGTCTACTATAGTACAATTTCTACGGCAAATTTGAAAGATATTTGTTGATTGTTTCCCAAGATACGGCATAAAAACACAATTATTTCATTTGGGGCTATCTTACAATATGGCGGAAAAATTAGGCTTTGCATAGATCATTTTGACTGATATAACTGGTACTGTCAGCATACAAAGTTAAGTTAAAAATTGTTTTCCAATTTCGTAGAAAAAAAATTCTGTGCTAAAATGTTAACATGGCCGCCATTTTGAAAATGAGTGTGTCTGAACGTGTCAAAATGTATTAGTTTACATAGTCTGGCACAGTGCTAATTGCTAGTCAAATGTGGTAGAAATCGGTTGTTTTTTTCGGAGATAGTATAATTTCAATTTGTCAAGTGATTCCATTTAACAAAATGGCGGACAAAAGAGATTTTGTGTTCACTCATTTGATAGTTGTTATATATAAAGCCATAATACAAAGTTTCTTTGGAATTAATTACATGGTTTCGACGATATAACATACAAAACTAAAATAGCTATATGGCTGCAATTTTGAAAATAAGAGTCTGACATGGCTAAACCATATCAATTGCAATAACCTACCGCAGTACTACTTGTTTGAAATAATTGGTAGTAATCGGCAAATAGATTCCCGAGATATGACATAAAAACCATATTTATTTGTGCACCACTATCTTACAAGGTAAAGGATAAAAGATGCTCCGTGTAGACACATTTGATGATTGTTATGTTGTCTTGACTGCCATATTTTGTAGGAATCTGTTAATTGTTTCTCAAGAAATTACACAAAAACTTGTTTAATTTATGTAGTGCTCTCTTGCAAAATGGGCGAAAAATGTGGTGTTTTAGCCTATATGATGCTTGTAAAAGATACTGTATTCGTAACAAAATTCGGATGAAATTGGTAAAATTGTCTGGTAGTTATACCAAATAAACCTAAAATGTTTGTATGACCGCTATTTTGAAAGCAAGCTCCTTATTAAATTTAATTTCTCATATTTATCTGGCATATCATACATAGTATTGTAATGTGCCAAATTTGGCGAAAATAGGTTAGTAGTTTTCAAGCTATAACAAAAAAGCTTTATTTTTTCGTGTGGTGCTATTTTCCAAAATGGCTTACAAAAGTGATTGTTGTTTAGCTTATATAATGTTTGTAATACATACTGTCAGCGTACAAAAATTTGTCTGGAATTGGTCAAATGTATTGGTAGTAATACCAAATAAACATTAAATATTTGTATGGCCGCCATTTTGAAAAAAAAGTGTCTAATTTAGTTTATTTACTTACATTAACCTGGTCAATCCTTGTTTTACTTACATGCCAGATTTTGCGAAGAGAGATTAAATAGTTTTCGAGATAAAACGTAAAACTTTATTTTGTTATGTGATGCCAGCTTCCCTCAACAATTTTCTGAATTTAATGCTTACAACTTGCGCTGTCAGCATACAAAATTGGTTGAATGATTTTCTAGATACGTCATATCACTCTAAATGTTTTGATGGCTACCATTTTGAAAGTAAGTGCCCGGAGTGATCGAAAAATATAAACGTCAGGTGTCCTCACCTAGTACTCTATGTTTACCGAGTTTGGCGAGATTCAGTTATAGCGTTAAAAAAAAGGGGGGGGGGTCCACACACGCAAAGTCACTCACAGTCTCACCCAAACACACAGTCACACAGACAAGAAACTGATCTCATAAGCCTTTCTTTCCTCCGGAAAGAAGGCTAAAAACTATAGTCCATGAATGAAAATAACAAATACCGACAAATGTTTTAAGGAAGGGCTTGCCCTTGCTGGATTCCTATTTCTTTCTCAGCATCTAATTTTGCACGTAAATATTTTAGATGAAAATTAATTTGTGTACGTTTCCTTTCCTTCCGTTTATGTATTTGGGTTTCTGCTCAGACGTTGCACACGTTTCACCGTAGTAGGAATCAACTTTATACTTTGAATTGCGAGCGTTAGCGAATTTATCTTCCACCAGGCGTTAGAGATGCGAATTTCTTCCCCTTTTTCTCGCCTTTCCCCCGCAAATCACTCCTTCCCTACGTCCAACTCCCTCTTGCTATCGCTGTCTCTCTGTCTCTCTCCTCCGCAACTAGTGTAACAGGTCGTGCTGGCGTTATGTTAAATATTGCTCCCCGCGGATATGCGCAGATATTTTTTGGGATTTCCGAACGCGCGCTTGCTGAAAGTTGAACCATGCCCTCCACACGTTCCCTCTCTCGGCACCTTTTTCTTTCTTATTCCTTATATTCTCTCATAGCTGGGAAAATCGCCTAGCGCATGCGTATAAAGAAATGATGTTCCAGAAACTTGTAGTTCTAGAGAAGCATGTCTATAAAAATTCGAATATAAGGTCCTCCCCAGCGTAATGAATTTAGTGTAACGTAGTGACCACCAAATGAGATAAAATTAGATAACGAATTTTCTGCATTAATTGTTGTCAAAATAACAATTAAAAATTTCTTTTCAAAAAAATAACGCATATAAAAAGAAATAAAACAAATTTAACCCTTTCCGACTCACTTAATTTTTTGTCTCTAGTGTTGCAAGAAACTAAATGTTTTAATGAGTGTTATACTTTAGAAGACAAAGCAACTGTTTCGTTATTACGACCAACGAAATTATGTACTGTATTCGAAGGAACATAAAACTGAAATACGGTTCGTGAATCAGTTACTCACTGAGAATATCAATGGGTAACCAGCCTGTGCATTATGTAATCAATTGTTTGCATTGCGTCGTAATATTTTGAAAAGAAAGCTGAAAGGCGTTGTGAAAATACACTCGGAATTATGATTTCCAAAAATTATTTTGCAAAAATTTCCATACATACAAAAAATTAACAATATGTATATAAAACTTATGATTCTGTAAATACATTTATACATTAAGTATTATTTTCTAATTAAAATATCTCGTTCCAAAATTAATTTATTTACATTATTTTTTAGTTACTTGTGTAGTAAATTGTAAGTTTGACTTGTGTCGATACACATATTAGAGAATACGATTTTAGCCATGATATTTCATTGCATATAATATCTAACAAAAAAACAATGTTATTTCAGTGCATTTCAGAATTCTGGTTTTATGACTTGATCTTTCAGAAATCCGGACTTTATTTAATAACTTATGAATTATTTTTAATGAATCTTATTATCTTCTACTACTGCATCACCAACTATATGCGCGTTTTGTAAGTGATTCGTAGATACTTGGTAATTCCGAGAATCTAATTAAAGATGTTATAGTTTTTGTGTTTTTCTTTGTTAAACCTAGGGCATTAAAGTTTTTCGTTTATTTTTTTAGCAAATTTCAAGAAATACTTATAAGAAAGTAAACAAAGTTAATTCGCAGCCTAAATGATTCGTATCCTAACTTATATTACAATTAAATACATTTCTGAACCGAGGTTGACCAAACCTTACACCACCACCTCCAGGCTCTCTCGCAGAAATGCGCAAGATGTCAATTACTTATCTCTGATGTATAAAATTATTTATTAGAAAATAAAGGAAAATGTATAAATGTTTATGTAGCTAGTATTATCTGCAAACGATGTGTGTGTGTATATATATATATATGGTCAAATATTGCTACTAACAGTGCGTGCAGTACGAGTGCGTAGTTACCACATAGTGAGGATTGATATAAGTGATTACTATCAAAACCATTGCCATAAACGTAAATCAGATATACTGATACATTGTCGATTGGTATATCTACGCTCACGCACCGAGAAGTTTACACATCCAAGTTTTGTAAATACTGACCATGTGTTTTTGAGAAAGATTGTGTCGTGACGATCTTTAGTGGCATCATATTCCACTCAAATTTGATTAGCAACTGTTCGATAGTTAAAAACGTATTTGGAGAGTTGGTGTACTTACAGATATCCCTAAAGGCAGACAGTCCCAAGGAACGTAGGCTATAAAGAAACAGTATATTTGACGGCTCGATGTAAGATGTCTACCAGACAGATCACTAAGGACGTGGACAGGGTTCACAACATAAAACATGTAGAAACCCTCGTAAAAGCATAAGGCACAAAAGAAGGAAAAGTTATGTCTCACTCGCCAGAGTACAGCAGCAGTGAAGGAGGATGGAGGGTATGCCAGAACTTGAGGTCGTTAACCTCTCCGTATATTCAAATTACTGTATTTTTTAAGGTTTCATTAGGCTACCTCCAACCACAGTACAGAACTCATTTTATTGTTCCATTAGGCAGGTAGGGATTAAGGTCTCGTTTTCAGCAATTTCATTAGAGACGGAATAAGTTGGTAAGTGAAGAAAGAATGGGGAAAAATTCGCCTGGAGTGATTTCGGAAAACCATAAAAACCCGAAATCAGTACAGTCAGACTGGAAATTAAACCCAGGCCCTCCCGAATGCGAGCCTGGAAGTTATCCACTGCGTCACCTCACTCGAATGTTTCCGCTTGGCCATATTAGATCAATCTAGTTGAATACCTGTTGAGAAATAGCCAGTGTCCCATATGACACTAACATAAACGTTCAGAACGTATATACAACTAATATTTTGCAACGTGGGATAATGCACTGACGTGTCATGGGACAGCAGAATGTGAAGGTAATAGTCGGTGGCGCCACCGTATTCTCAAGTCGAGGAAGTGCCCAGACTTCTATGAGTTGTGCTCTGACATCGCGTGAGTGAGTGCATGCTGGTCATGGCATTGCATTGCATCTCTTCATGGACTTCGCGCACCCCCACAACGATGAATATTCAAGCAGGATAATACGCCGTATTATCGACACAAATCGTCCAGAATTGGTTTAATGGAACATTCTGGAGAGTTCCAACGACTGCTGCGGCCACCCCGTTCGCCCCATATGAATCCCATCGAGCATTTACGGGACGCGGTAGGAAGGTCAATTCGCGCCGAAGGTCCTGCACCTGCAAATAGCAGAGCATGTAACTGCGGGTAGCTATACTGGGAGCATGAGTCAACATCTATCGTGTTTCGTGCACATGTGGAATCGATGCCACTGCGAGTTTCTGCACTTCGCCAAGCTAGAGGAGAGTCTTCGCCATTCTAGGCTCGTATCCCATGACTTTTGGCATGCCAGTGCATGTTCTTTGCTTTATTGGTACAGATTATTCTTCATCGCTTGATGTTAACTACGAGCCAAGTACGAAAATAACAAAAAAAAAAGTAGTGTATTTGAAGTAAAACTTAAAAAATTATTTAGTGGCTTTTGGGGGCGGTTTAGTTGAACATTCATATTTCGCGTGATAGCAGCACCACTGATGTAAAAAAAATACTTCTTTCATTAAACTGTAATGAAGCTAATGAGTGTTGGAGTGTACTTAATCAGGTTTCATTACAAGGGTTCAGAAAGCTTCGCAGGTACAATGTCCTGTATTATAGACTCCACAGTCGCTTGTATACTCGAGCCTCAAGCGTTTATTCATATGCTTCTGCTCAATTCGGCAGCCTGTTTAACCCCAGACAAATAAGCGTGCTATACGATCCTTTTTTTTTTTTTTTTGCAGGTTTGTTATAGACGCTGGGTCGCTCAGGTAGGGTCTAATAAACCGTGCTTCAATTGCAATAGTAATTCAAATGCAATTGGCTTTAAGCTCATCCCCAAATTAATTCGCAATATTTTTCCATTACTATAAATAAAATAACAACCTATAAACCTTCAGTAAAAGTACACTATAATAAATCATTCAATAACTTCCCACAACAGAGTAATCGTAAAGAGAGAAAGCTAAAACGTTATAGTTTTTTCCCATGATTTCATGGTAATATTCCTGCATTAAATCAAAAAATATAAAATTGCCAAATATTTATAGAAGTTACCTAAATTTAATTTTAGCGACACTTAATATTGCTATATTTACAGTGTGATGTGCGGTGTTATTTCCATAATATATGTATGTTAAAATTTTCCGTTACACTTTGGTTAGATCACGATAATTGTTTTGTAATGTATGGGAATGGAGAAAATATTTGATATCTTGTTTTGCAAAAATTGCGGATGTGAAAAATGTATCAGCCATTACTCATTAAACGGGCGTGTCTAGGAATTACGTGCACGATCCAGCGCAGGCGGAAGCAACAGCAGTAATTGATAGAATCCACCGCGTGTATTTTTCCCGTGCAAGCGGAGCACCAACCTGGCGGACAGTAACCGTGATTGATGACTGGACGAAGTGGTCCAGAGAGGGGATGCTGCGGAAGTCGTGGGGCCCGGAGATGTCGAGTGGAATGGTAGAACTACCAGTCGTAGTCTGCGTAAAATATTAAGTTCGCCAGTTGGAAAGTATGTTGTTCGGTTACAGAGTTCGACTTTATAACACTAGCTTCGTTCCACTGGAGTCATGTTAGAACAGTGCTAGGACGTTGGGCGCGGGAAGCCTGATGTATCTTCAAAAAGCTATAGTAATGAACGGTGAAATTCCTAAGTTTATTTGAAGATAAGATAGACTTCAGGCACGTTACT
Source organism: Clitarchus hookeri (assembly GCA_002778355.1). Taxonomy (NCBI): domain Eukaryota; kingdom Metazoa; phylum Arthropoda; class Insecta; order Phasmatodea; family Phasmatidae; genus Clitarchus; species Clitarchus hookeri. Next base: position 43,438 of record NQII01006877.1, on the reverse strand, counting down.
TTTGATACTTTTTCACAGCGCATTAGACATAGGATACCTTAAGAGCTTAAAGAAAACAATGACAAGACCTCCAAAGCACATTCCTCGCTACATATACGTATTTAAAAACCCTACATTTCTCGTTATACGTCGGTTACAAACTAAAAACCGTAAATCTAAATGTTATTTTCACCTGTGGCACTGAACCTTCCCTCTGCCTCTCTTAAGAATCAAAAACAATAATATCCATTTATGAGTATGGTTTCTTAATTCCTTGTGGTCAATGCAAAGAGGAGGATTAAGTCTAACTGCGGCGGTGGCCAGTGTTGAAAATATATATTCTTGAGTGTGCAAAGGGTTGTAGATTCTAGCTTAGTGTTGTATAATAAAACTAAATGGTAGGGTCTGTAGGTAAATTTCGGGGGGAGGATCGTACGGTCACCCCGGTGGGGGGAGCGTAGGTTGGACATTGAGGCGGCGTGGCAGTACTAGGCTATGGTAACCGAGCCCAACTTACTAACCGGTTTCCGGAAAGGATGGGTGATGCGTCTCTTATAGCCTCTCAACATCCATGGCAACCCAAGGCTTCCTGTGCCACCCCTGTTTAAACGGACTGGGCTCTGCCGCCCGTGCCCTATGGGAAACAGTTTTCTAGCGGCTGTTCAGGGGTATCTGCCGTGATGGCTTGGGCCGATAGATAGTACCAAGGCCCGACCACTTGGTGGGGTGTGGTACCTCTTGGCACTCAGGCCACTGGGGCCCAATAACAGGAATTTCCCTGTGAAGAAATTCTAGGATGGGAATGGACGAGCGTCTGATGATGGCGGGCTAGCCTTATGGGCAGCGGATGTGATCGCGGTGCTTGGTGAAGATAACAAGGGAATAAAACCAAATGGTTATGACGGATCCCATATGGTCTGAGGGACTCCGCACTTCTGCTGCCTGTGGGCTGGGGACGCAGTCAGGCGCGGGAAAACCCATAAGTGCCATGAAAATTAAGAGGGAGCACGGGATGATCTGCTTGGCCCACCCAGGGGTTCCCCTTGGACATCGGATCTACGAGGTTGGACTCGTGCTGGCAGTGGTTAACTCTGTAAGCTGGAGGAGGCTCCGGAGAGATCCCCCCTCTTGCAAATGGAGCCGGACGTTGAACTGGATTGTTCCGGGGACGTGCCCGAGATCACGTCAGGAGTTGGATAGTGCTCCGGCGATACCATACGCTTGGTAATTTTGAGTGCTAGAGTCTCAGGCCTTATGGAAGGGCATGCCTTGTGCGATCTGTAATATCAGATCGGGGCTTTGCTTGGTGCGACCTGAGTACAGGTCGGGGCAATCGGGTCTGATCAATTGTGGTGAGTACTGTCATGTCTGCGTTGAGAGGGCGTGATCCCTCTTCCCCGCCTACTGGGAGGCCGGGGAGCGATACACCCCCACGGGGCTCAGAGCGCCTCGTTAACAAACAAAAGCACAACTCTGTTGTGTCGTGCAGATTAAGAATTTGTCGGTAAATTTCAAAACAATAATAGTTAAATTTAGTTCGGCTGGATAATATTGGTTTTCCTATGTGGCTCGCCTGGCTGCCGGCAAATCCTGAACTTTCATACCAGTGACTCACTTACTTCATTAACCAAATAAAAATGGCATCTGCTGGATCAAAAAATATATATGTATTAAAAAGCAAAAGTGCAGGAGACATAAATAGAATGTCATTCGAACTTCAAGGAGCCTCGCTGGTTTATTGATCAAAACATTCGTAAACTACCGCTGCAAACTGAAATTGATTCCCGCCTGGTTAATCTAAATTTTTGCATGTGACATACGTGGTGGATGATGCCGTTGGCTGGTAGATTTCCACAGGGTATTTTCGTTTTTCCCACCAATTCATTCTGCTGCTGATATATTTGCATCTTACTTCACGATCGTCGACGCTGACGACCTCAGCTTCAATCACTGCCCAAATCTCTCACTCGCGTATTCATTCGCGACAAAACGTCCTAACACCTCTGCAGTGCGGTGAAATATTTTCCGCCAATAAGTGTCTATAGTTCATTCACTCTTACGTCCTACTTTTCTGAAGCCTTGCTTAAGTTATACCATCAGGATATTCCTCCACCTCATGCAAACAAATCTTAACCGAGTCTAGAAATTTACTCCTATGGGACAATGTACCGCAATCGTGCACACTGTAACAATATGCTTCTTGAGAACTATTTCTTACTAGGTATCACCAACGTTCGTCTTTATTGTTATTCATATTAAATATAAATAAATACAGTTTTTAAATAAAAGGTAAGAAAAAATTCCGTTTAAGAAATGAGGTAATTTTATGTAAACACAAGTATAAAACACTTGTGATACATAACGTATTAAGGAAACAACCAAACACGTCATAAACTGAGTGGCTTTTGAAAGGTTCGTTTCAAAAATTGAGGACTCTTTTCGAGGAATTCTATATCTTTATACTCATTGATACACGCATACATAACTACCTATAAATAATTGTTAGACCACTGCATATCTTAAGTAAGGAAATTAATTTATTGTGTTTAACTTAGCAGTTTGCTACAAATCACAGTTATTTGTGTCGCCACAATGCGTAGTATACAGAAAGAACACATAAGACACAACACCAAATATATAGTTAACAATGAACTCCAAATATTACACGTTAATTATATATATTTTTATTACATTCAAATGGGGAAAATGTGACGTAAGTAAAATCAATTTTTGCCTCGGTTTATTGTTAAATAAAGTATGTTGTGTGACGTTTACGTTAGGCTCGTCACCAGGTATTACATGCACTATACCAATATGAATGTTAATATCTTTATTAGTAATAAAATTAAGAAAAGCGTTACAAACTCTGGCACGTTGAAATTGCACAGACCACCATATATTGTCGAGTGTCAACCAGCTGTCAAGCTGTTCTGGCATCCAGTGAGAGACCAAAATTAAATTAAGTGATTTCTCGTGTCAGTGCAGTTGATAAAATGGTGTTTAAAACTTATGGTTTTTATGTACGAAATTTTATCTTTAAATTTGAACGTGGCACATTAAGAACAAATTCCGGATGTTGTGTAAGTTAGGCATAATTTGTAAAATAAATGTAGAATTCTGTTCTTATGGTGTCTGGAGGAAGAAGCGTTAATTTGGAAGGAAAGAGAAAATCCTACCCTTTTATTGGTTGAGCATTATTAGAAATCTCACCGCGGTTAGGCGGTACGTCATGTATTCTTAATGTAGTTTACAGCATAAAGCGATACATGGAGTTACCGTTTTGATCTAACTGGAATGGGTAAGTGAAACGCAGCACAACTCTAAATGAAGCAACAGGATTTTCAGGTTTTCATACATTAATTTTATTCGCCGCGTCTGACAACGCAGGGATCCGAGCCAAATAAAAGAGGGCGTTTACCGAAGGCTTCGTAACCACAAATGTACACAACGGTGATCGGCTCCCTGTACCAACGGAAACACCGGGCGGGTGTGTACTCAGCCCGCCGCGTTTCCGCTTCCTCTACAATGGACTAGCCCGCTCGCCGATGCGAATTTTTCTCTCTCTCTCTCTCTCATCCCTTCGGTCACCGGTGCGGAAACCGTCATTGTCCGATCGTACACGAGGGCAGAAGGGGTGTGAGGAGCAGACGCCTCCCCCTCCCCCCTAACATCCCCTCTTTTCGGCNCCCCCCTCCCCGCGTGGCAGGATAACCACCTCACGCCCCCACCTCCATTGTTTCCCCAAATGAAGTGCGGGCGTATTATCGTATTATCGCATTATCGTGTTTGCGCCGCTTGCCCGGTCCCTAGTCATTACACGTGACGGAGGGATAATACTGTAAACACTATCTGCTGATTATGCTCGCTCGTGTGGGGTGTTTGGAGGAGGGGATGGTGAGCCGCTCAGCAGGCACAATGAGGCGGCCTGCGCCGTAGTACAGTCTCCTCGGCTCTGGCGGCCACGAGCGAGCGTCTGCGCCGCGAAGGTTATTTGCATTCCTCGGCAATGTTCGCAGGTAATCGGCTCTCATCGGTACTGGCACGTACGCCGCCACGAATCGCTGTTTACAATGTGGCGCCCATCCTGCACATCTGGAACACATTCTATAGTCTATTCGCGGTTTCTTCGCACTTTTTTAATCAAACCTTCGATAAATCACCCCATTTATGNACATCTGGAACACATTCTATAGTCTATTCGCGGTTTCTTCGCACTTTTTTAATCAAACCTTCGATAAATCACCCCATGTATTNCCATTTATGACATGTTTGGTTGTTTCCTAAGTAAGCCATGTATTGCAGGAATTTTATAATTGTGTTATCATAAAAGTATTTTATTTTTTGTTTAACTGAAATATAATGTATTTTTATCCATAAGTAATAATGATTCATTTATAATTAACGAGAATACGAACAGCGAGAAATACGCGTATAAATAATTGTTATGCAAAATGTTATTAAACTTAGTGCGCAGGAATGCGGTGCATTGTCCTTATGGTGTAATTTTCTAGACTCGGTTAAAAAATTTTTTTGCACGAGGCGGAGGAATACCATGGAAGTAGAACTTTAGCAGGGTTTCAGAAAAGTGTGAAGTAAACGAGAGAGGACTATATATGTAGTATATGCATGTGTGTGTTATGTGTTTGCGCATATATTCTTACTGTCTAGTTCAATTAAAAATGCGTATAAAAGCTAGCCTAAGTCAAGCTACACCTAAGAAAGTAAATTTTTATATTTACTCCGACCATGTATTTTCGTATTATAATTCAGTACCATGCTAGGAGTCGTAGAATAATAAAAGGAAATGTAACTTTAGTCCGGTCAAGTATTGAAAAAGTATTCTTATCCCGGTCACATGAGATTAGAGGGTTAGTGACACTACATAGTGTTCTGCTTCTCTGACAGTTTTGATATGTTTTCTTTAAAAAAAAACCTTAAAAACAAATATATAACTCTACAGGAGAAGACCCAGTGTGTCGTCTGGTATGCTAAGTTCCATTGTGTGATTACTGATGAATGAAGGTTTCGCTTTCATCACGGGAAGGCTCCTCCCACCAAATAAATCACAACTAGGTAGTTGAAGAATTTTTAAGTCACAATACAAAACTCACTGATCCAGTTGCTACATTTCCAGTCTCCTCTCTTGAAGTTTAATTAACACAAGAAGTCGCAATTTGCATATTATTCTCAGCCTCGACTGTTTTGTTGACAAAAATATGGTACACAGAATATTTTTATGTTTGTGTATGTGACCAATCCAAGCCTCTAATGTGGGTAACTGTTCTTTGCACAAATGTGATATAATCATTGTATACATCAGCATTTACCGAAATTTTTAAATGGATAGTTGTCTATGGTTTTTGAACCAATAGGCCCTTGATACTTGGAATGTACGAGGGCAGGTCTGGTGAATGTCTTACCATTCGTGCTCTTCTCAGATATCAATCATACCCGTAATCCCAATCCTCACCAATCTGCAGCAATCCTCACCAATCTGCACCAATCCTCGCCAATCTGCACCAATCCTCGCCAATCTGCACCAATTCTCACCAATCCTCACAAATCTGCACTAATCCTCACCAATCTGCACCAATCCTCACCAATCTGCACCAATCCTCACAAATACGCATCAATCCTTCCCACCAANTTTACTCCGACCATGTATTTTCGTATTATAATTCAGTACCATGCTAGGAGTCGTAGAATAATAAAAGGAAATGTAAATTTAGTCCGGTCAAGTATTGAAAAAGTATTCTTATCCCGGTCACATGAGATTAGAGGGTTAGTGACACTACATAGTGTTCTGCTTCTCTGACAGTTTTGATATGTTTTCTTTAAAAAAAAAAACCTTAAAAACAAATATATAACTCTACAGGAGAAGACCCAGTGTGTCGTCTGGTATGCTAAGTTCCAGTGTGTGATTACTGATGAACGATGGTTCCGCTTTCATCACGGGAAGGCTCCTCCCACCAAATAAATCACAACTAGGTAGTTGAAGAATTTTTAAGTCACAATACAAAACTCACTGATCCAGTTGCTACATTTCCAGTCTCCTCTCTTGAAGTATAATTAACACAAGATGTCGGAATTTGCATATTATTCTCAGCCTCGACTGTTTTGTTGACAAAAATATGGTACACAGAATATTTTTATGTTTGTGTATGTGACCAATCCAAGCCTCTAATGTGGGTAACTGTTCTTTGCACAAATGTGATATAATCATTGTATAGATCAGCATTTACCGAAATTTTTAAATGGATAGTTGTCTATGGTTTTTGAACCAATAGGCCCTTGAGACTTGGAATGTAGGAGGGCAGGTCTGGTGAATGTCTTACCATTTGTGCTCTTCTCAGATATCAATCATACCCGTAATCCCAATCCTCACCAATCTGCACCAATCCTCACCAATCTGCACCAATCCTCACCAATCTGCACCAATCCTCGCCAATCTGCACCAATCCTCACAAATCCTCACCAATCTGCACCAATTCTCACCAATCTGCACCAATCCTCACCAATCTGCACCAATCCTCACCAATACTCATCAATCCTTCCCACCAATCCANTCTCACCAATCTGCACCAATCCTCACCAATCTGCACCAATCCTCACCAATACTCATCAATCCTTCCCACCAATCCACACCAATCCTCATCAATCCTGCGTAAACCTCCGCACTATATCCCCCATCAATCCTCAGCAATTCTCCTCACCAATCATCACCAATCCTTCGCAATCCTTCGCAATCTTCACCAATCCTTCGCAATCCTCACCAATCCTAAGCAATCCTCACCAATCCTTGGATCATTCCCAATCCATTGTTCGTTCCTTATATCAATCCTTTGGTTTAAACACCCCGCACCTCTCCCAAGACANTTGTTCGTTCCTTATATCAATCCTTCGGTTTAAACACCCCGCACCTCTCCCAAGACATTTAGAATTTACATCCATTATCATTCCAAGATTTGAGCATATTGACTTAATTAACGTTTTGTATGTAGTCTAATATCAGTGCATTTTTTTTAAATAACGTATTCATTAATAATCTATATGCGGATATTTACCTTAATACTAAAGTGCTCAAAGCACAACTTTAAGTTGTGAGGTTTGAAGGGATACGACACACACAAAAAAATTAAAACACAATTATTTTATTTCAAAATATTCTTGTTTTACACATTACAATTCGAGCAGAAAGCACTTCATCACATTATGAACTTTAGCCCCTCTCGTTCAGTTGTCTAATGATTGAAGACATATCAACTATGTGGGAGAGGTACCTGCGTTTTTTCATGTCAATCAAATGTATGAGTCTAACAAAGAGTTCGTTCGGGTCTTTGAGAAATAGGTAGTCAGTATTCTCAGCATCTTCCTCATTCTTCTTGTCACCTGTTTTTTTAAAATGTGAAAGAGGGGTGTGTCAGTCCATCGAGAAATTCACCATCTTCTTCAGCTCCATTACTGTCGCCATAGTCNATTTAGAATTTACATCCATTATCATTCCAAGATTTGAGCATATTGACTTAATTAACGTTTTGTATGTAGTCTAATACCAGTGCATTTTTTTTTGCATAACGTATTCATTAATAATATATATGCGGATATTTACCTTAATACTGAAGTGCTCAAAGCACTATTTTAAGTTGCGAGGTTTGAAGGGATACGACACACACAAAAAAATTAAAACACAATTATTTTATTTAAAAATATTCTTGTTTTACACATAACAATTCGAGCAGAAAGCAATTCATCACATTATAAACTTTAGCCCCTCTCGTTCAGTTGTCAAATGATTGAAGATATATCAACTATGTGGGAGAGATACCTGCGTTTTTTCATGCCAATCAAATGTCTGAGTCTAACAACGAGTTCGTTCGGGTCTTTGGGAAATAGGTAGTCAGTATTCTCAGCATCTTCCTCATTCTTCTTGTCACCTGTTTTTTTNCATCTTCCTCATTCTTCTTGTCACCTGTTTTTTTAAAATGTGAAAGAGGGGTGTGTCAGTCCATCGAGAAATTCACCATCTTCTTCAGCTCCATTACTGTCGCCATAGTCATCATCAGTGCAGTCTTCATGATCGTCTTCACCTCCTGTTGAAACCTCAATATCATGTTTACTTTTCTTTGTAGCAGGAATTGAATGGTCGTCAGTATTTAGAGCCGACTATCGTTTATTTTCAATTTCTTCGTTTTCATGCGAAAGACTTGCAAGAGTAGGACATTCTGCGCAAAACTACTCTAATGCGTTCATTCCGTCTTAAGCATTAATTGTCTCACCATAATCGTCTGTGGAAACAGTGCCCATCAATGCAGCAGAGGGTATTGACGACATCACTTACTGTCTCTCAAAAGACGAATCCTTGCAATTCTTGATGTGGTTATTCATTCGGTCGCCTTGCATAAACTGCATGTGTCCACTTTCGTAATGATTCCTCATGTAAAAATGACCCTTCGTACAGGCGGTTCTCTCATGTCGCCGAGCAGTTTTACCGAAGGTGAATACTCTGTCGCAGAATTGGCCCTGACGACAATCAGGTAGCGATGATGCAGGTCGCGGCTCCGTGTTCGTTGAGGTCAAGGGCTGGCATTTGTGGTCTCGATCCATCTTAATAGCATAGCGATAGAATGCTTCAAAATCGATGTTAACTTCCCAACGTCTGAATTATAACTGAGGTATCAGCATACACCGTAGGGCATGACGTAGGGGTCTCCAGTTCGAAACCTCACAGTATTAAAAAAATGATTTCCTCTCAGACTCAGAGTGAAAATATAGTGTGTACACTTCGTAATGGGAGCATGTTTCAGAAACATGTAATGAAGGCGAAACGAAAGATTTTGAATAATAATCAATATAGGAGTATACGATGTTTGCAAATAGATTAATTGTATAAGTTTCGGATCATTTTTAACAAAGTTTGAGCGTAATTTTATGTATGTTAACGTTCTTATTCGTGCTTAATATATACATTTAAGCCATTTTCATCTGTTAGACATGGCGTAGGGGCCCTGTTTGAAAGGCGAAACTATTAGAAAATAATCTGTCTATCGAACTTTGAAAAAAATCTGTTTTTATTTTAACTCCAGTTATGGAAGGAATATATAATGAAGAAAAAACGTGAGTCTCAGAGGAATTAATCCTGGAGTTGGAATGCAATAAGAGGTTTGCAATTGTATTAATGGCACGAGTTTCGGGTGGTTTTTAAATTACTTTGTACGTGATTTTCTGACTGATTACGTACACCCGATATAAATTTTTAAGCAATATCCATATGTTAGGTATGTCACAGGTGCCCTCAGTTCGAGACCCGAAAATATTTCAAAATAATTTTTCTTTAGGCCTTAGGGAAAAAAATTTGCTCTTTTCACTCTGTGGTTGAAGAATGTTAAAGTAATGTAAAATAATGGTAAAAAGTGAGGTTCAGAATAATAATTCTGGATTCGGGATGAAATATCAGGTTGGCAATTCGATAAATGACCTGACATTTGGAAGCCATTTTAGCGACGGTGTTACATTAATTTTCCACTGTTTAGTATTCTTGTGCAGTTTATACAGAGCTAAAAGCAATATACCTCGGGTGGATATGTCGTAGGTACCCTAGTTCAATTCCCAAAGCCATAAAATATATAAATTTTTTCTCGGTGTTAGAAAATATTTGACGGCGTTTTCCGAGTGATAGGAGAAAGTATAGAGTTGCGATGCATGCTGATGCTATAGTTGTTATTCAGACGTCGGGAAGTTAACATCGATTTGTAAGCATTCTCTCGCTATAAAATGAAGATGAATTAAAACTACGAACGCCTGCCCTTGACCTCAACGATCATGGAGCCGCGACCTGCATCATCGCTACCTGATAGGCGTCAGTGCCGATTCTGCGACAGAGTTTTTACCATCGCTCAAAATGCTCGGCGACATGAGAGACCCGCCTGTACGAAGAGTCCATTTTGCATGAGAAAACGTTACGACAGTGGCCACATGCAGTTTATGCAAGACGACATATTGAATAACCACATCAAGGATTGCAAGGACTCGTTATTTCGGCCACTTTTGAAGAGCACTTAGAAGGTTTGAAAATTGTCTTAACGAAATTAATAGATGCTGGCATGACGGTAAAATTTAAAATGTTGTTTTGCCAAGAAGAGGTGTTGAATTTAGGCCATATTCTTACGCCTACACGCACCGTGCCAGACCAGCTTATTGCTATCACTAGTTTTCCGACACCACAAAACGTTAGACAGCTTCGCGCATTTCTTGACGTCGTGGGATTTTATCGCAACTATTCAGATAAAGTTGCCGGAGTTTGGTGTGTGTGCAGAGAAAAAGCCGCGCGAATTTTCTGTAGCTCCAGTAAACAAGCAGGCAGCCACAACTGTAAACTGGCAGAGCAATCTCCGTAATTTGAAAGAAGACTAGCGCAGTGATGAGTTTTGCAGCACGGTGATTGGTTATCTACAGGAAGCACCCAGGGAACAACCGCTAAGAAATTAATTTGTGTAAGAGAAGATAGAATTTTGTTCCATCAAAGCTAGTCAAATCTAAGTTTGAAGACGAGTGGAAGATCGTTGTGCCAAAGCAGTTAGAGTTTAACTTAGTCCTGGACACGCACGAGATGATTGGACATGTGGGAATTAAGAAGACGTACGAGGCTCTGAGACGTCAGTTCTTTTGGACGCATATATGGCAAGTTGTTACTAACGCAGTAAGATCATGTAGTTTATGCCATTGCTGCAAACACACTCAAGAAAATTTAATGGTAGAGCTGTAGACCATTTTTCCCGAAAACCCACTCTACATGGTTTCCGTCGCTTTATTGCCCCGTTGCCTAAATCAAAAGCTGAAGTAACTTATGTGTTTGTTGTGATGGATGTATTGGCCAAATTTACTCAACTATATGATAACATTCAAGCGAATGCCAAAACTGTTTTAAGCAAGCCCAAATTTTTTGTTAAAGAAGTCGGAAAGCCGGTATGTGTTTTGTCTGATAAAGGTACGCAGTTTATTGGACACATCTGGCAGTAGGGCTTAAGAGGTATGAACATTCTGCGCACTTCCACAGCAGCAAGACGTCCAAAAGGAAACGTGGTCGAACGTCGAATGAAAAGCATTTGAAACACATTGCGAATGTTCTGTCTTTCGTCTCAACAGAGCTGGAGAGATATAGTTAAGCTGGTAGAATACGTGTTAAGCCACAATGTACATGAATCCATGTCGCTGACCTCGTGGGAAGTGCTTACTGGTCAGCGATCGATTGTATTCAATGCCGTTTATTTGCCATCTCCAACTACCATAAATGGTCGTTGGCTCTAAATACTGATGGCCACACAACTCCTGCTACAAAGAAAAGTAAACATGCTATTGAGGATTCAACAGGAGGTGAAGACGATCATGAAGATTGCACTGATGATGAATATGATAACAGTGTTGGAGCTGAAGAAGATGGTGAATTTCTCGATGGAATTACACACCCTTCTTTCACATTTGAAAAAACAGGCGACATGAAGAATGAGGAAGATGCTGATAATACTGACTACCTATTTCCCAAAGACCCGAACGAACTTCATCATTCACAACTTTAAAGTGGTGCTTTGAGAACTCGAATATTAAGGTAAAGATCCACACATAGATTGTTAATGAATACATTATGTAAAAAAAATGCATACATAGTGGCCTGCATTGGTCAAAGGAATGAACAAGGGATTGGGATTGATCGAAGAATTGGCGAGGATTGGTGAAGATTGCGAAGAATTGGTGAATATTTGTGAGGAGGATTACTGAGGATTGGTGCGGAAGATTTCACAGGAGTGTCGAGGATTGCTAGGTATTGGTATGGAGTATTTTTCACGATTGGTGAGGATTATTTCGGAGAATTTGTAATGATTGCAAAGGATTGGTGAGGATTGGTAGGGAGGATTTCTGAGGATTGGTGTGCATATTTGCGCAGGATTCTTGCAGATTAGTACGGCGGATTTTTGAGGATTTGTGCGGATTGGTGGGGAGGATTGTTGAGGATTGGTGCGGAGGACTGTTGAGAATTGATGCGCATTAGTGTGGAGAATTTATGAGTATTGGGGAGGATTGGTGCAGTTTGGTGAGGATTGGGATTGCGGAGAGGACTGATATCTGAGAAGATGACGAATAATAACATTATCACTCGACCTGCCTTCGTACATTTTAAGTCTCTAGGCCAGGGCCTAATGGTTCGTAAACCATAGACAACTTTTTTTTATGTTGGTAGGTACTGATCGATACCATAATTATTTAATACTTTTGCAGAGAGTCGTTTCTCATATGATGGGCTTTTATTGATTACAGAAACATACATTTAAATATTCTGTGTTCCATATTTATATCAACCAAAACGTCGAAACAGAGAATAATATGCAAATTCTGGCATCGAGTATTAATTATGCTTCAAGATAGGAGACCGGAAATGTAGTAACTGAATCAGAGATTATTGCATGGTTCTGCTATACCCCATGTACAATTTATTTACTAATTAACAGAAAATATATAAATCTTTCAAATTAAATAAATATTTAATGCAATAATAAATACAGATTTTCGATTTTACATACCGTATGCCTATAAAACCTATATGGCTACCAGAAAAAAATATATTCTTGAAGTGCTAGTGGGTGTTACTGCTGAGCATCTTCGTGGAATTCGACAACCCCGAGTTCAGGGCTTCAATGTACCCTAACTAGAGCCGAAGACTGCCGAGCTCGCCCCAGTCGATCCTCAGTAGGTGACTCAGCCGCAGCCGCAGCAACACAGCCCCCTTTTAAAATACATTGCGCCAGACTTCCCGTAAGTACACTTATCCTCAGCATTGCATTCTGGCGCTGCTCCATTATCACCTCACCCCCTTCTTCCTGGCTCTCAGGACCTCGTTAAGAGCCACCCAAATTTCTCAACTCAACTGCTACACCGATAAGAATACAGTGCTAGCCGAGTTTTGCGTGTGAAGGCACTATAGAAGAGCGAAAAATACCATGCGACACGATGTATAGAGGTAAAACAGTCGCTTATACCGTGAACTCCAGACGCACACGCCAACAAAATGGCGTCACTGGCCAAAAAAAAAATATTGGAACGCCGTTCACCAATCAGCGCCTGTTAGTTCCTTCTCCGGCCGGCAGCCAACCCAATATTAGGTCTTTCGCAGCATGCAGCCAATCATACACAAGGCCTACTTCCAGAGCTTCGCACAGCGAATCATCGAATGGGTACGCCCGCATAAAGGGAACAACTATGTAATTTAAATTCTGTATTCATACTTATTCTGTGATCACGACCTATTTGCCAGTTGATCCCTTACACCGAACCCACGCCGCCAACCGCCGCTCGATCTTCGTCTATTCCGCTCCCGCTTCTCTGTAATTACTCTTTCACGCTGTAATTTATTCTCTCTGTTCTCTTTTCGTTCGCCGCTGACTGATTACCCTGTTACATCAGATCTTTCATCTAATTAAATGTTTTCCTCTGTGCCGTTTCCTTTGTTTCTTTTATAAGATTCCGCGCGGTTCTAAATACATTTTGGATTTTTTTTATGAACTTATTGATTGTCACTAAAGGACAGGATACTTCGGTATTTCAAAATGTGGTAGGCTAGATATCAAGTACTGATACATTCTCCAACCGTTATGATTGGTCGATTGCTTTTCTGCAACTATCAATAGGAAGCGACAGGAAAATTTTCCTACTGAATGAACTGTAGACTCCTCAGTCATTTTTATAAAAATTCCTTAGCTATTTGTCTATTGGCTGCTGTGTCGGTGAACAACCAATTTCACCTTAAACCAGATATCATGGGTTTGCTTCCCTTTTCTCGTAAATTTGTTAGTGATTCACAGTCGTTCAGGCAGTTTATAAGTGCGTGGAATAACGCCAGGCGGATAAAAATGGCATTTCAAATCCTACACGAAGTTTCCAACATGTCCGATAGATGGTGTGGCATGTATCTGTTCAGAAACGAAGTTCATTGTTCCCTTACCACTCCCTCATAATATATTCCGTTTCGTTTCAAGATCCTTGTGTGTGTTTCTGAGTGCGGATGCGAAGAAATTAAAAAAAAAAAACATTTTCAGCGTCATTTCAGCTAAGCATATTTACTTCTACACAAATAATACATATTTTAACGATAAATGTCATATGTCAGCGTATTCTGAGTTTTATAGCGTATATTTCTATGCCATGAATCAATGCTCGGTTAGAATAATCACTTCCGTTTGGAAAATAATATGTCATTTCAGGAACTACCGCCACGTGAATGTCGGGTAATAACGCCACGTTTTATTTATTTTACAGAGGATCGGGCGTTAATGCCACGTTTTAATTATCTTGTGATGAGGGTTTAAATTAATCTTATTTAGGGCATGCACATAGACTACTCTTTTATGAACATTGGTAGTATAGTGTGTGTATTTATAAAAATAATAATAACAGTAGTTAAATGAGTAATAAATTAAGCAACGAATGAATAGCATGTCTGAATTTCTCATTTATGATGTGCTACTGGGTGTATTAATTATAATTCCCTGCAGATCATGTTGAGATTTAGTATGTGACATTAAAGTCGTTATTATGGTGGACATTGACAGAATGGGGATAATGGTTAGCTTATCATGGTTTAAGTTGAAGTTTAATTTTAAAATTTTCCTGAAAGTAGCAGTGAACAGACAACAGAATATCCTAATCCTTAATTACGATTTTTAATATTTTGCGTTTAGGAGTGATATGGACACTGAACATATTGTGCTTATGTTCACTTACTTTTAAATACTATCATAAATTTTATAGATTTACTACCTAGTGCTTTTCGCACACATGCATAGGCCTATTGCCTAACAATTTTATCTAAACAGGCTGTTTGACAAGTATAGGCTATTTTTCTAAGAATCTTAAATAGGCCTATAGTTATCATAGAAAAGTTTACAAAAAGCAAGAAAAGCCTGATTAAGTAGAAATTAAAAAAAATTAAGTGGAAAAGCCTTTTTTTTTTCTTTTTTTTTTACAATATTACGTTTGTTTAATTAGGCGTGCAGTTTTATAACATTTGTACGTTACTGCNTTTTTTTTCTTTTTTTTTTACAATATTACGTTTGTTTAATTAGGCGTGCAGTTTTATAACATTTGTACGTTACTGCCTGACTTAGTCTAAGTGCTACTAAAGCATTTAATTTTTGTCAATAAGCTAATATGGGTATGTTTTATGTAATGATTTCTTTCAAAATTGTCTGAAAACAATTTTCCAAATACTTTTATGTTTGTCTAACTTAGGCATACAAACCTAAATAAATTAGTTGTAGTAATTTGTCAGTAGTTAATAAGTAATAATATACAAAAATATTAATCACTTTAACATTTCAGTAGGTAAAATATTTAAATTATATTTTTAGCAGTTTAATGTGTCATTTCTCTATTTGATTAGTGTTTTTTAACCAATAACTTTTAAGATTACGCCTTTTTGTGGGTTTCATAATTGATTAAATGAACTTGAAGTGTTTTGTTTGGTGATATGCAAGAATATTTTGAGGTTATTTTACTGAGATCGTTATTCTTTTTTTCACCAAATTTGTCTGTTTTAGAACCGTTAAAGTATTTATCCAGTTTTCCTAAGATTTTGTTTACTAAGTTGTGCCCATATAAAGATTTTTTGTTTAAAATTTAATTCAGATGCACTGTGTAAACGAATTCATGTGACGCATGCAATAATTAATTATGTTTTAAAATTTTTCTCTTAACAACTTGTTATGGCGGTATTACCTTCCGTATGGCAAATAAACGTTTTGCAATTGAATAGAAAATATATTATTTGTATTCTAAATTTGTTTGTTTTTCGAAAATTTTATTNTTCACGCTGTAATTTATTCTCTCTGTTCTCTTTTCGTTCGCCGCTGACTGATTACCCTGTTACATCAGATCTTTCACCTAATTAAATTTTTTCCTCTGTGCCGTTTCCTTTGTTTCTTTTATAAGATTCCGCGCGGTTCTAAATACATTTTGGATTTTTTTTATGAACTTATTGATTGTCACTAAAGGACAGGATATTTCGGTATTTCAAAATGTGGTAGGCTAGATATCAAGTACTGATACATTCTCCAACCGTTATGATTGGTCGATTGCTTTTCTGCAACTATCAATAGGAAGCGACAGGAAAATTTTCTTACTGAATTAACTGTTTGCCTCCCTTTTCTCGTAAATTTGTCAGTGATTCACAGTCGTTCAGGCAGTTTATAAGTGCGTGGAATAACGCCAGGCGGATAAAAATGCCATTTCAAATCCTACACGAAGTTTCCAACATGTCCGATAGATGGTGTGGCATGTATCTGTTCAGAAACGAAGTTCATTGTTCCCTTACCACTCCCTCATAATATATTCCGTTTCCTTTCAAGATCCTTGTGTGTGTTTCTGAGTGCGGATGCGAAGAAATTTAAATAAAAAAAACATTTTCAGCGTCATTTCAGCTAAGCATATTTACTTCTACACAAATAATAAATTTTTTAACGATAAATGTCATATGTCAGCGTATTCTGAGTTTTATAGCGTATATTTCTATGCCATGAATCAATGCTCGGTTAGAATAATCACTTCCGTTTGGAAAATAATATGTCATTTCAGGAACTATCGCCACGTGAATGTCGGGTAATAACGCCACGTTTTATTTATTTTACAGAGGATCGGGCGTTAATGCCACGTTTTAATTATCTTGTGATGAGGGTGTAAAATTAATCTTATTTAGGGCATGCACATAGACTACTCTTTTATGAACATTGGTAGTATAGTGTGTGTTGTTATAAAAATAATAATAACAGTAGTTAAATGAGTAACAAATTAAGCAACGAATGAATAGCATGTCTGAATTTCTCATTTATGATGTGCTACTGGGTGTATTAATTATAATTCCCTGCAGATCATGTTGAGATTTAGTATGTGACATTAAAGTCGTTATTATGGTGGACATTGACAGAATGGGGATAATGGTTAGCTTATCATGGTTTAAGTTGAAGTTTAATTTTAAAATTTTCCTGAAAGTAGCAGTGAACAGACAACAGAATATCCTAATCCTTAATTACGATTTTTAATATTTTGCGTTTAGGAGTGATATGGACACTGAACATATTGTGCTTATGTTCACTTACTTTTAAATACTATCATAAATTTTATAGATTTACTACCTAGTGCTTTTCGCACACATGCATAGGCCTATTGCCTAACAATTTTATCTAAACAGGCTGTTTGACAAGTATAGGCTATTTTTCTAAGAATCTTAAATAGGCATATAGTTATCATAGAAAAGTTTACAAAAAGCAAGAAAAGCCTGATTAAGTAGAAATTTAAAAAAATTAAGTGGAAAAGCCTTTTTTTTCTTTTTTTTTTACAATATTACGTTTGTTTAATTAGGCGTGCAGTTTTATAACATTTGTACGTTACTGCCTGACTTAGTCTAAGTGCTACTAAAGCATTTAATTTTTGTCAATAAGCTAATATGGGTATGTTTTATGTAATGATTTCTTTCAAAATTGTCTGAAAACAATTTTCCAAATACTTTTATGTTTGTCTAACTTAGGCATACAAACCTAAATAAATTAGTTGTAGTAATTTGTCAGTAGTTAATAAGTAATAATATACAAAAATATTAATCACTTTAACATTTCAGTAGGTAAAATATTTAAATTATATTTTTAGCAGTTTAATGTGTCATTTCTCTATTTGATTAGTGTTTTTTAACCAATAACTTTTAAGATTACGCCTTTTTGTGGTTTTCATAATTGATTAAATGAACTTGAAGTGTTTTGTTTGGTGATATGCAAGAATATTTTAAGGTTATTTTACTGAGATCGTTATTCTTTTTTTCACCAAATTTGTCTGTTTTAGAACCGTTAAAGTATTTATCCAGTTTTCCTAAGATTTTGTTTACTAAGTTGTGCCCATATAAATATTTTTTGTTTAAAATTTAATTCAGATGCACTTTGTAAACGAATTCATGTGACGCATGCAATAATTAATTATGTTTTAAAATTTTTCTCTTATCAACTTGTTATGGCGGTATTACCTTCCGTATGGGAAATAAACGTTTTGCAATTGAATAGAAAATATATTATTTGTATTCTAAATTTGTTTGTTTTTCGAAAATTTTATTNCAAATAAACGTTTTGCAATTGAATAGAAAATATATTATTTGTATTCTAAATTTGTTTGTTTTTCGAAAATTTTATTTGTGTAGTGGTTTAAACGACAGCGTTATCTTCTCAAAATAAGTCTACAATTTTATAAATATCATTTATGAAAATATGACAAAGTTTGGAAATTAGTAGCGTTATTTTATGAACTTTCCCTTGTCTACAAATACAGAATGCTGAAAGTTGAGTGGAGAGATTTGGGAAGCTCTTAACAGCGAGGTCTTGAGAGACAATGAGGGTGAAATGGGTTGAGAATTGAGAAGTGCCTGAATGCAAGGACGGGGGGAAATGGAGATCCCTGAGAAAGCCCACCGACCAGCGGCATCGTCCGGCACGATTCCCACTTACGAAAATCTGAGAAAGACCCGACCGAGAATTGAAGCCGATTCGCCTAGGTGGGAGGCGAGCAGTATAACCGATCAGCCACCGTGGTCCCCACAACAACTTAAAGCCACACCGGATTTTCGCAAGTGGGCATCGTGCCGGACGATGCCACTGGCCGGCGGGTATTCTCAGGGATCTCCCTTTNCACACCGGATTTTCGCAAGTGGGCATCGTGCCGGACGATGCCACTGGCCGGCGGGTATTCTCAGGGATCTCCCTTTCCCCCGCCCTTGCATTCTGGCGATACTCTATAATCACCTCACTTCATCCTCATCAGCGTTCAAGACCTTGGCGTTAAGAGCCGCCCAGATCTGCTCACTTTCTCACTCAAAGTCACATTTTTCCTAAAATGAATTCGCGAAATTGCCCGCTTCCGTACCTATAGATGTGTCTCACCACGAGTAATCACCTAGCAATATAAAAATCTAATAGAATTAAATACAGGTCATAAGAGCGGGAAGGATGATGGTGGCAGCAGCCAGTGTATAAATGGCAGCGCCTGTTGTGTGTGGCATCCGCGAAGTCTGGCTACAGAGTAAGTACGTCTAAAAGTTNTGTGTGTGGCATCCGCGAAGTCTGGCTACAGAGTAAGTACGTCTAAAAGTTATTTTCATGACGTATTGAAAGGCCTAGGAAAAAGTAACATATGTACTGGAAACTTTATAAGCAAAAATTGCCCAATTTATTTAATAGCAATTCGTCGGGTAGTTCGTGATAAATAATATATGCATATAAAAAATTATTTTTTTTGGCTATGTCTTACAAAACGGCGGACGAGTAAAGCTTATATGTAGTAAATTTACTACAGATTATGTANTATTTTTTTTGGCTATGTCTTACAAAACGGCGGACGAGTAAAGCTTATATGTAGTAAATTTACTACAGATTATGTACTATGTCATACCAAATTAGAATTAGTTCAGTTTTTATTTATGCACGAGATATAGCACATGATTCTACAAAAAAAAAACCTTGACTTTAAGGAACTAGGCCTACTTTTTTACAAAGGTTTACGTCCTCCCAAAGGACTGTATGCATACAGATGTGGTTGAAAGTATTTTTATATCTTTGATTTGTGTATTTAACGCAAGCCGTAAGCAAAGCCAGCGTGCCAATTTGGGTACATATTGATTTGGTAGTTCTATAGATACCATAGGTGCACCACAAATTGTAACGAAGCAATAATTTTAAAATAATAACGTATATTCTTAAAATACTCATTTAGTTTCAATTATTTAATTATAAAATTTGTTGGGTCGGGGAGATTACACTTTTAATCATAATAAAATTTAGTAATACAATACTCAACGGTTACCCAGGATTCGAACCCAGTAACTTCAAGCAATAAGTTGGCAACTCCACAAACTACGCCACGGATATCAATCTTAAAATCTTTTGAATGGCCATCAAGGGGAATGTTACATTCTGGAATACTCTAGCTACTAACATTATGAACACTCTGGGAACAGAACACGAACTCTCTAGAGAGAGACGCCAAGCTAGGCTCGAAAGGAATGTGAACCTTACCGCGAAGTGGAATCGTGAGCGTGGAGTTCAGAAGGAAATTGCGCTTCCGTTTTCTATAGAGAACATCGCCCAAGATGATGGCTGTAGATAAAAACATAGTTGTGTTAATATCATCAGAAACGTATTCCCAACATTCCTCCTTCCGCCTTTTACGAGTCAGTTTAAACCTTCCCCTCTCCTTCCTCACTCGAGCCACCTTACTACGCCAAAGGCTAAGACGCAGTGAGCAAGGCCGCTCTGTTTAATACATATTTTATGCTCTCTTTGCGCATTTCGCGGGAGGCGGAGGGGTTAAAAAAATTCTGCATGAAAATAAAAAAGAAGAAATGAAACACGAAGGCAACTTTCCGTCCGACCACAAGCTGAGCGTAAATAATTCCCACCGCTGGTGAGGGAAAGAAGGGCAGCTGTAGCTATCTTGCACGCGAAACACAAGGTTTTAAAAATGCTGAAAAATTTATTTGAATATTCCTTCTTCTCTCAGATCTCTCTCTTTCCTCCCTCTCTCAACCTTTCTTTGTTTTATTTCCCTATTTTTTCCCAGAGTACCACCTCTCCTTGGGTTAACTTGCGAAAATTTTCCAGCTGGCGGCGGTCGTATGAAAAAAATTGTGATCCTGCTGTCTTTTCGAGAAAAAAGTGATGGGCGACCTTTGTTTGCCATATGTAGTATGGTTTACCGGCACGGAGAAAAAAAGTGTTTTGGANAGAAAAAAGTGATGGGCGACCTTTGTTTGCCATATGTAGTATGGTTTACCGGCACGGAGAAAAAAAGTGTTTTGGAGTAAGCATATGGCGTTGTCATTCTGTTCATAATAGCGTGAGATGACCAGAAGTTTCTTCATAGTTAAATTATGTTCCCCAGGGAAATCCTCCAAGACCTCGTTTAGGAATGATGGCCACTTGCAGTCACACTGGAAGAGTCGTGTTAAAGCCAGGGCTGGCGTTTATTCAGTATAGAAAACCTTGCTGCAGAACAACTGGAAATGCAGAAATCCAATCTCATTTGCCAGCAGCATGGCGTAAGGTTTTCCACCAATCAGCTTCTCGAAACCAACTTGGCTGTCAGCAGCCCAAATACGAGAAATGTTACATAGCGTGCAAGAATGAATTAGACACAAGGTCCATTTCCAGAGCATCATGCATAGACNAGAAAAAAGTGATGGGCGACCTTTGTTTGCCATATGTAGTATGGTTTACCGGCACGGAGAAAAAAAGTGTTTTGGATTAAGCATATGGCGTTGTCATTCTGTTCATAATAGCGTGAGATGACCAAAAGTTTCTTCATAGTTAAATTATGTTTCCCAGGGAAATCCTCCAAGACCTCGTTTAGGAATGATGGCCACTTGCAGTCACACTGGAAGAGTCATGTTAAAGCCAGGGCTGGCGTTTATTCAGTATAGAAAACCTTGCTGCAGAACAACTGGAAATGCAGAAATCCAATCTCATTTGCCAGCAGCATGGCGTAAGGTTTTCCACCAATCAGCTTCTCGAAACCAACTTGGCTGTCAGCAGCCCAAAATACGAGAAATGTTACATAGCGTGCAAGAATGAATTAGACACAAGGTCCATTTCCAGAGCATCATGCATAGACAAAAGACCTGTCTTGCTGTTTCATTTCTTAACTGTATTCTGTTCCGTGGCTTTCCCATATGTCAATGATTTTAGTGAATCAGGTTAATAACTTGATTTCTTGCTATAATATCGAATCACTGGATATCCTATTTAAAAGTACTGTATACTTGTTTTACTTTTGGGGTGTATGGCATCCAGAGTGGGGCAGAACTTGAACAACTAACTTCGTGAGGCGTTTCCTTATGCAAATTAAAGTTTGAAATAAACAGAACACCATATACCGAAACTGAATATTGAGGGGAAACATGAGTACTTGAAAATGTATATTTTAAACTGTATTTTTGCAGAATATCGGAAGCGAACTAAAATTAAATCACAATTCTCCGAACATCATTTAATGCTTTCGGAGTCTTCAACCTAAAAGCAAAATCTCATTAATACCTCCCTTCGTAATGACAGTAACAGGGATGGCACCCTACTTTTGCGGGCAACTTTTTTGCTGTTGGGGATTATGAACGTCTGATGACAGTTTATTGATCATTATGACATAATTAACAAAAATGGTTCTTCTGTATGCAACTTAAGAGGAGTCATCGTTTTCGTGTAAAACGCATACAAAACTTCCAGTGACAACGATGTAGTTCCAGGTACGTAATCAGTATCAATACTTCCTGCAGGGAATCACATACTAACAGTTGCCAGAATTCAACAGGCAGCTTCAGAATTGTAAGCTTATTGATGTACGATTCATGCCCTGTAAAAAATATCCTGTCTTGCAGTGAACACAGCAGCATACCATAGAAGCAAGTAGGTAATATTGCCTACGTGCTAGGCACAGTATCGCTGTCGCCGAACATTTCTAAAACTCTACGATCACGACGAAACCATTGCGCTTTAGTTCCATGCCTTGCGTGTAGAGGCGATACTGCTTAACATACACCCGTCCGCGCTGCATTTGTAATTGTCCAGACGAAAAAGGTATTATTCAAGTGAAATGCTAATGCCGAGAACACTAACATAGTGCACAGTACTGCTCTTTGTTGTGTAATAGCAGAATCGAAGAGTTCCAGTACCGAGCTTCTGTTCCAGCTTGTACACTGTATGTTATAAATCGCCAACAATAACTTGTTTATGAGTGAGCTTGCTCACTTTTTTTAAAACCCACGNGTGTACACTGTATGTTATAAATCGCCAACAATAACTTGTTTATGAGTGAGCTTGCTCACTTTTTTTAAAACCCACGCAATTACTAACTTGTGTATTTAAAATTACTATTATTTATTCAAAATACTTAAGATTTATCAAATTCACTTAATTTAACATTAAAATCACTCAATTTTTCACTAAAGATTTAATTTTTCATGAAAATAACTCGTTTTTCTACAAAAATTTGCAAAAAATAACAAAANTCAATTTTTCACTAAAGATTTAATTTTTCATGAAAATAACTCGTTTTTCTACAAAAATTTGCAAAAAATAACAAAATTGCGTGATAATTTCTTTTTACTTCAAATAAAATTCAGTGAAAATTAATTTAAAAAATACAGTTAGGAAAGTAGAACGAAAGTGGCACAAGAATTCTGTTTTTTTTTTTTCCAAAATTCATAAATTGTNAAAAATACAGTTAGGAAAGTAGAACGAAAGTGGCACAAGAATTCTGTTTTTTTTTTTTCCAAAATTCATAAATTGTATTTAAGAAGTGACTAGCACTTTTTAAACTAAAATCAGATCTATAAAAATATTTTTCTTTGAATTATGTGTAATAAATAAAAACCACAAAGGATAAATATACAACAAAAAATTACAAAATGTAAATATATCGATTATATAGCATTATATCGTGAATATGAAAAAGCAAANTAAATATACAACAAAAAATTACAAAATGTAAATATATCGATTATATAGCATTATATCGTGAATATGAAAAAGCAAAGGATAATAACTTCTAACAATGTAGAATTTGTGGAAATGAATACAAAAGACAAAGGAGAAAGAAAAATACAATTACTAAGTACAATAAGTGGGACGAAATGGCATAAAATTGGCACAATAATAAAATATATAAATAAAAATTGTGGAATTTCAACGAATGGTATGCCACTCGCGATAAATTAAAAGGTTTTTAAAACAATTATTTATTGAATGACTTACATTACGGAATTTACTTAAAATATTTAAAAATGAAGTTATGTTCTGTATAGTTCGTCTGGTAGACGGGGTTTATATTATGTATGAAAATATTAAGGGTTCTAATACAGAGCCCCTTCAAAAGTAATAAAAAATAGGTTATATTTATTTATAAAATTATTAATCCAAATAAAACTCATTATAATGCATAGATTGAGTATTTTTAATATCCATAAATTCTTTGCGACAAAGACAGTAACATTTTACAATAATAATGTTTAAAAAATTTATTTGTAATAATCTTTGATAAATTTTTAGGCACTAAATATTTAGCGTCTTGAATATTATATAGAAAATATATCATTTCATTTTACTACTGAGGAAATTTAATGAACTCTATTGGTTCTAATTAAACGAAAAACAAGATATAATTTATATATATTAGTAAAATTTCCTTCAGAAAAATGTTTTATATCATTTTGAAAATAAAATTGTTTAATTTTTGCATTACCATTGCATTCCATCTGTAATACAAAAATACATTCAAGTTAATCAGGATTATTGTTATTATATCGACTTGTTAAAATCACTTGAATCTTATTATCTGATTCAACAATAATTTTATAACAAATTAAAGTGCAAATAAATTAAATATGAGTAATCAAAAAAGGCCCGATTCTGATTCACTTACCTTTTTAGAAAATTTTTATTAATATCGATAAATTTATTCAATATTTGTGCTTAATTCATTTATTTAAAAAAAACTTAAAAGGATATTTTTTAATCGAATAAAAAAATTTAGGAATTGATTGAGGCGCATTTATTTAACCTATCAAAACATTTTTCTGTTTCATTTGAATCATTAAATTTTTTCCATTTATTGATATAAAGATTACATAATTCTGTGTTAAGACGTTGATTATAATCCAAGGACAATATATACCATATTTTCTGCAAATTTTCCATTCATTTATTAATATAAAANGGATCATTAAATTTTTTCCATTTATTGATATAAATATTACATAATTCTGTGTTAAGACGTTGATTATAATCCAAGGACAATATAAACCATATTTTCTGCAAATTTTCCATTCATTTATTAATATAAAAATGTATTTATCTTCTGTAATCATTTCTTTCAANTACCATATTTTCTGCAAATTTTCCATTCATTTATTAATATAAAAATGTATTTATCTTCTGTAATCATTTCTTTCAAACTATCATATGTAAGATTTCTTTGTCTAACTAATATCACATTACATATTGTATGCTAGGGTGCATTTTCATTTAAATCAACACTAATTTTCATATTTGTTTTATCTTAAACCANACATTACATATTGTATGCTAGGGTGCATTTTCATTTAAATCAACACTAATTTTCATATTTGTTTTATCTTAAACCACTGTTGTACAATACATTTTTATAATGGTTTTCTAGCAAAAAAATTTATATTGTATTCGCCATATGTATTTTAAGTTGGTTTATTATGAAGCTCATTGTTTCTACAATTTGTTGTAGTTTTTGTTACAGAATTTCTAAACCAATGATATGCTAAGTAAGATATATTTTGTAAAAAAAATCCAGCTTCGAAATCTAAATTACTATTTTCTCTAGGAAAAGTTATGTTTTTTCTACATATAACATAAATATTTCTCCCATCACGATAATAAAAAATTGAAAAAATAACGTATTGTTTAGCACGATCTTTTCTATTAATTCGGATATCAACAATTGCAAAATCACGAATATCAAATTGTAAATTATTAATTGATATTTTATAACAAAATTAAATGTTCTCATATTTTGAGGAACAGTTTTNGGAATATCAAATTGTAAATTATTAATTGATATTTTATAACAAAATTAAATGTTCTCATATTTTGAGGAACAGTTTTCTGTAAAAATTGTCAATAATTAAAACTAAGTTGTGTTGTTCAATTCTAATAATTTATTTATTTTTAAGCATTTTCTGTATTTCCTTTGTATTATAAAAATGGCCACAAAATTTCTAATCTNATTTATTTTTAAGCATTTTCTGTATTTCCTTTGTATTATAAAAATGGCCACAAAATTTCTAATCTTTGAATAACAGTTTTTCCTGGATCAGCATAAGTTTATCAACTGATACATCGGTTTTTATAGTTTCATTTACAAACAAACAATTATTATCTGATAATATTCTAAAATATATTTTATTATAAACATCTTTGAAATAAATCGTACTATTATCATCTTCAAGAAAACCAAATAAATATCACAAAAGAAAAATAATTTCAATAATTTTATTAGCATGGACCGATTTTACTAGATATTTATTATCAACACCACTCATTTCTAAATAATAATTTTCTGATGGTGAACTATCTAAAGCATGCATCACTGTAGTAGTAATTCCAGTATTATCGATTGCTTACATTATTTGACCACGTTTTGATATTTATACTCGAGAAAATTGATGTGAAAAAATTACAATATTTTTAATTTCTTCCATAATAACTGACAATATTTATATTTGATAATATAAATTTTTCATAAATATATGCACCTTTTGGGAAATAAAATCAATCGCTTACATTAATATCGAATTCGAGTCTATTATTATAAATATTAAAATTCTTTTAAGTTTGATATGTTGGAAGATAAACTTTCGATAGTTTTAAAACTAATTTATATAGCAATAATTTTATATATAAATAGAAAAATTAAAACCAGTAAAGCCAATATCTAGTATTAAATAACCCATAGAAAATTTTTTTATTTATAAAAATTATTTAAGAAGCTGAATATGAGAGAAATAAAAAAAGGGGATTGCCCTTAATACATGAATGACTTAATATTGTTAAAAAAAAAAGTACAGGTAATAGCTGAAAAAAATAAAAGTTGATGGCAAATTTAGTTTGTGTTGCTGTAAAAAATTTCAGTATCCACCTACAGCAGAAAAACTTCTTTGGAAATAAATAAATTTTTTTTGATGAACATTTAGGTCAAAATCAAAAAGGTTTTATTTGGAATCGAGCAATTAAAAATTAATATTGGTTAAGATTTTTCTCCATAAATTAATGTCATTATTAATCAATTTGGTTTATGGGGTATTGGAAAAAAATTTATATTGTAGATACACAAGTAAATATTATTGTTAATAGCGGTTTTATAAAAAAAGAAGAGTATTATCTACCAAAAGGACTTGCTAATTTGTTGACAAAAATAAACAAAAGGATATTCAAGATAAATATACTAATGCATACTATGATAATTATACACAAATAGATTTATCAACAAATCTGTTATATCGAAAATATCATCCAAATTAAAAAAATTAGTTTTAACGACAGCTGGAAATAGAATTATATTACTAAACCAATCGATGAAAATATATTAAAAGACCATGATCTTGATCAGAATCAAATAAACAAGAAAAAATATATTCACCAAGAACACCAAATTCTGGTGAAGAAATTAAAAAACTTCTAATAATTTAGTAAAATAATTTTTATGGATGACTTGTAATTAAATTAATTTTAGATTATTAGTTATTCGTGACAAAAAAATGCTTGAAATGAAAATTGTCCCAACGAAAAAGTTACTAGCATAAATATGTTAAATAATATATTCTCTGATTTTGTTTTTAATAACCCTAAAGGAATTCCATATGTAATTAGTGTTTTAAATTATATTCAATTTTGTAAATCTGAACATAATGGAAAAAGAATAATTAATTGGTCCTTAAATAAATAAAATTTACCAGAAATGCATTTGCCTGGTTACAATTATTCATGCCCTTTTACAAAATTAGTTGAATGATTAGAAAGAGGCAATATAATAATTAAAAAATTATATGAATTATGTAAACATCACGATATTGCTTATAGAGATTTAAAAGATTTAAAACCTGGATATGAAGCTGATTAAATTTTACATGAATTTAATAAAATAATGTTAGAAAAAGAAACACCAATTAATGAAAAAATTCATTTTCCTTTTATAAGTGGTACATGTTTTCTGATTATCTATTCAGCTTGATCCTAAAGACTCCCCCTCCTGTATCTGATCCCTAGGGTATAACAGGAGAAACCATTCAGAGCTTACATAAGTACTTAAGAGCGCACCTCAGATCAGGATTTTGTTCCGGGCATATAAGTGTCACTTCAGACATGCGTCAGTTATCAGGACGCAGAGGTGCGCTCTGCCAGGCATTTTAGTTCAGTACACGTCGAACGGAGTCAGATAAGTAACTCCTTTAATTGGGAGCAGTTGAATGCTCTCAATAGAAAGAGAATACGCTCTTTCCAATCGCAGTGGGTGGAGGTTCTCCACCCGAGGGTGGTTCCACCTCACCTGTCAACAGCAACGTATGGAGTTGAATCCTGACGTGCCACCTTGATGTGGCCGAGTGCTATCCTCACTCTACAAAACCCGCTTTGTAAACGAGTCCTCTTACTAGGCGGACTATACCGTCGATCCTTCGTTAGCGTGCATCAACCCTTTGAAACTCGGTTTGAGGCAGGTCAGTACGCTTGCGTTCCACGGCAGCTGCTAACGACTTTTTCGGCACTACAGACTCAGCCCTCCAGGCAAACACACACATCCAGATCTCCTTCTAAGCAGAAGGTGCAACCAATGCCACCCAGAGTCCGACCCGCGATCAGCACGGCCTAAGCCGGGGCTTTCACACTGATCCCCTGGGTACCCACAATTTTCAGACATGCACGCTTGAGTTATCACCCAGGGAGGCCCAGCCCTTCCAGGACGCCAGACAGCCCCTTCATTAGAGCTCAGCCTCCCCGAGATCAGCCCGATTTGTCAGATCGAGCCTCAGCTGAGGGATGTGCAATTCGGTTCGCGAGTCTTCACCGCATGGTGAAGAATATATACAGTCACTGGAGAATGCACATAACCTCACCGTAACTGATTATCTGTGCACAGACAGGCCGTTACCGCCTTCGTTCGCCCTCACTCCGTTAGCCATGGTGTGGCCACCATGTTACCAGCCCTTATCGCGCGGAGGTGGAGATGGACTTGAGCAGTGCTAGGCTATATATTCGCATCACTGCTCCATTTAAGGAGTTGAGTCGGCAGCCTTCACAGCAGCAGGGGAACGCCCAATCACCAATGAGCGGGCCCCACCGGAGCTCACCGGCGCGGGCACCCAGTCGACCGAGGCCGGAAAGAGCACCACGCACCAGCTTACTCTTACACTTACGCCGGTCACTTACTGCTAGAGCTTGAGCCGGGGGATGGGCCGACGAAAGCAGACATTCCAATAGTCACGTCAGATCAACCAGGTTGCCAGGACTTAGTTCCCCCCCTACACACAGAGACCGGAACACCACAGTCTGGTTTTCAGGGCACCTGGTCCTTTCACCTTACANTGGTGAAGAATATATACAGTCACTGGAGAATGCACATAACCTCACCGTAACTGATTATCTGTGCACAGACAGGCCGTTACCGCCTTCGTTCGCCCTCACTCCGTTAGCCATGGTGTGGCCACCATGTTACCAGCCCTTATCGCGCGGAGGTGGAGATGGACTTGAGCAGTGCTAGGCTATATATTCGCATCACTGCTCCATTTAAGGAGTTGAGTCGGCAGCCTTCACAGCAGCAGGGGAACGCCCAATCATCAATGAGCGGGCCCCACCGGAGCTCACCGGCGCGGGCACCCAGTCGACCTGAAGCAGGAAAGAGCACCGCACACCAGCTCGCTCTTACACTTACGCCGGTCACTTACTGCTAGAGCTTGAGCCGGGGGATGAGCCGACAAGNCCACGCACCAGCTTACTCTTACACTTACGCCGGTCACTTACTGCTAGAGCTTGAGCCGGGGGATGGGCCGACGAAAGCAGACATTCCAATAGTCACGTCAGATCAACCAGGTTGCCAGGACTTAGTTCCCCCCCTACACACAGAGACCGGAACACCACAGTCTGGTTTTCAGGGCACCTGGTCCTTTCACCTTACACCCTTTAGAGGCTGGTTGCCGGACCCACAGCCCAGCCCCAACCCGGCCCCCCAAGGGCCTTTATAAGTAGTACAATGTTTACTAAAAAAAATTGTTTCGAGAATATAAATTTGTTGATATTTTGGAAATTGGTAATCTTTTTATAAAAAATTATAACCGCCACCAAATAGCAGTATAATTATATGGTCTTATAAAAAGAGACCCTCCATTTTTGGCGGTCTGNGCATCACTGCTCCATTTAAGGAGTTGAGTCGGCAGCCTTCACAGCAGCAGGGGAACGCCCAATCATCAATGAGCGGGCCCCACCGGAGCTCACCGGCGCGGGCAGAGGCCGGAAAGTGCGCCACGCACCAGCTTACTCTTACACTTACGCCGGTCACTTACTGCTAGAGCTTGAGCCGGGGGATGGGCCGACNCGGAGCTCACCGACGCGGGCGCACAATCGACAGAGGCCGGAAAGTGCACCACGCACCAGCTTACTCTTACACTTACGCCGGTCACTTACTGCTAGAGCTTGAGCCGGGGGATGGGCCGACGAAAGCAGGCATTCCAATAGTCACGTCAGATCAACCAGGTTGCCAGGACTTAGTTCCCCCCCTACACACAGAGACCGGAACACCACAGTCTGGTTTTCAGGGCACCTGGTCCTTTCACCTTACACCCTTTAGAGGCTGGTTGCCGGACCCACAGCCCAGCCCCAACCCGGCCCCCCAAGGGCCTTTATAAGTAGTACAATGTTTACTAAAAAAAATTGTTTCGAGAATATAAATTTGTTGATATTTTGGAAATTGGTAATCTTTTTATAAAAAATTATAACCGCCACCAAATAGCAGTATAATTATATGGTCTTATAAAAAGAGACCCTCCATTTTTGGCGGTCTGAAATTTTTTATAAATTTAATTTATATATGTTTAAAGGGGTTCCCAAATTAGCTACCCCTACAATATTACTAAATATAAATTTTTTATATTAAAATTAAAAAAAATTGAGGTTCTGCTAATTTTATTTCATTCATTTCAATCCCCTGAAAATAAAAATAAAAAATTTTAATAAAAAAATTATGTAAATGGAAACTGTAAATCAAAAACACAGATTTCTTATTTAATTTAACACTTTTACATTCAGGTGACAATAATGTTAGAAAATGTGTTTATCAATTACCTGATGCTTTGGTAAAATTTTAAATCAATATTGATAATGAAGAAAAGGCCTATTATATATACATATATAATTTACGGAACGATATAGATTTAAAAAAGATTAATATTTAGGATTTGAACATTTTCGCGTGTCTGGTGTCCCAGACACGGCTATTCCATTAATTCACATTTCCAGTTTGTCACATGGAATGACCTTATGATTGTATAAGATTTCATTTTATTTTATATAATTTTAGTAACCCTGGCATTTTGCAGGATTTAAAACATATTTATAAATGTAATATTTAATTTTTTTAATTTGTTTATAATGTAATGAGGAGATATTTATCTCCACTGAGATTCTATAATGAATAAAACATAACATAAAATTTGGTATTCAAAATTATGCAATTCTTTCTTCATGGATTTCACGGATTCTTTCTTAATAAATTATTAACTGTAATGCGGTTTACTCTAAAATAATTTCCACGAGCTGTAATATTTGAAATTTCTTTCATTCGTTTATGCAAATTTATAGAATTTGGTTTATATTTAAAATGTAAAATTTCTTAAAATTTGAGTTTATATTTTTAATTGTATTAAATTGTATTTTAACATTTTTCTTTGTGTTCTAATAACATAAAAATCGAAGTTAATTTAATCATCAAATATTTTTTATAGTATAAAAATTTGTCTTACATCGTGATTTTGAGTTTGTGGGACAATATTTTGNAAAAAATTATAACCGCCACCAAATAGCAGTATAATTATATGGTCTTATAAAAAGAGACCCTCCATTTTTGGCGGTCTTAAATTTTTTATAAATTTAATTTATATATGTTTAAAGGGGTTCCCAAATTAGCTACCCCTAAATATCACTAAATAAAAATTTCTTATATTAAAATAAAAAAAAATTGACGTTCACATGTTATTAACTTTTTGATTTTAGTAACATGTTATCTTAATTAATTTCGTTTTCTTTTTCTAATCCATAAACTTCATTATTTTATCTTTCATTACTTAATTAGCAATATTTCCAGTTTATTTTTGTTTTATTTATGTGATCATCTTTCAATTCATTTATTTATTTTAAATTATTATTTTCTATTTATAAATTTATATTTATAATATATAATTTATTTTCAAAATGGCCTGATATATTTTTTAATATTTTCACAAACCCAATCTTGAAAATTTTCTAATGTAACACACGCTTTTTTGAGCTATAAGAATAAATAATTATCAACACTTAATTGTTATATTTTACTGGCTCAATGTTATTTTTCATAAGATTTATTTTATTTTATCTCAAGATTTATTTATTTGTTTTGAAACAGTTAGGAATACGTACTATTTTTTAGCAGTATTTTTAATTTTACCGCACATTTGTGTATTTCTGTTTTTACATTGTGTACGTCTACCTAGAAGGCCATATAACTCTATGCATTTTTTTATTGTTTAAAAAATTTTAAGTGGCAGTACAAATGATTTTAAATTTTAACCCTCGTAATTGGTGAGTTTTTTAAAAAAAATATTCTTTAATTAAGTTCTTAACGAAGAAGACGGCCATCTTGTTACGTGGCGTCAGGCAGCCCAGGTGTGTTGAAATATTGGAAGAAATATAATTTTGACATTTGGATAAGTTTTTATAACTAAACATTGTAAAACCGATTATACTTAGTTACCTCCTTGTTTTTGTAACTTCTGTGCTATAGTTTTTAAAAAACGTGTGTTTTGTGTCTCTTTGACTAAAAACTATTATTTTAACAAGAAAAATTACCTTGTTTTTCTTTATAGAATATGCTCCTTCATCAGGTTATGGGCCCAGGCAAGTGCCCTTATAATAGAAACAAGTGTTTGTAAAGATAAAAAACGTTAATTAAGTGAAATTAAGTGCTGAATGATAAAGTAAAGACGTGTGTGTCACAGTTTTCAAGGATTACGCCGATTTCTCTGCTTACAAGTAAAATCAGGTAAGATGGGCAGCCGTCATAACAACGACGAATTCATTAACATAGAGATATTGGAGGGACCCAAAAATTTTGCTTCCTGGCGATTTGAGCTGAAAATTTTGTTGAATGCAGCTGAAGCCCTTGGTGCAAANTTGGCGTTTTGAGCTGAAAATTTTGTTGAATGCAGCTGAAGCCCTTGGTGCAAATTCGTATACAGCTCAGCCCAAAGAGAATAGTGATAAAAAGAAGGATGCCGAAGCTCAAAAGGCCATAATAATGTCGATCAGTAAAAAGAACAAACAACTGATTATGTCTTGTAAATATGCTGCAGAAATGTACAACAAACTGGTAAGCATCTATGAGGGAGATAATGGTATGTTAAAGGATAGCCTACTAGCACAGTATTTTGGTTTCCAGATCAAAGATGTGGCAAGGGGTATTGCTGAGTTGGAAAGCATTGTCACTCAGCTGGGTGACCTCGGTCATCAAATCAAGGATGAGGAACTAACACAGAGAATTATTTCTGCTTTCCCACAGACATTCAGCAACTTTGTCATTTCGTGGGACTCCGCCCTCAAAGCCGAGAGACCCTTGGCCAACTTGATTACAAGGTTGTTGAAAGCAGAAGGAAAAATTGGCACAATAAAACCAAACAATGATGTTTTGGCGTTCAAGGCCGCCCGTGATCAAAAACGTGACGCAGTCTGCTACAACTGTAAAATGACAGGTCACTACGCTAGAAATTGTCCTCAAGTCGAGGGGGAACGTTGTAAATATTGCAAAAAAAAAA